>VZQC01007033.1:1604877-1664877 GCA_009823505.1 Rhizomys pruinosus | reverse complement strand
CTCCTTCTCCCTCTTCTGACTCGATTCTCTCCGATCTGCCTGCACTTCTTCTTCCGTCCTCAGTCTTCTCCTTCTCGTCTAATCCTCCTTCGCCCATCTACTTATTTTCACCCTCTAACCTCTCCCCCCCCCGCCCCCCCTCACCCCTCCTTCCTTTGTGCACCCCTCTTGCCCTCTTTATCCCCTGCCCCTTTTCCTTTTTCCCCTCTCCTTCAAATCACCATTCCTCCTCTCTGTGGCCGTCCCATAGAGTCATGAGCATATCATAATGCGAAATGTGTTTAGTAAAGCTTTACAAGTCTCCATATTCAAAAGTTCAACTTTCAAAGTCTCTTCTCAGATTTAAAGAAGTATCTTACCTGTAATTCCCTGTAAAATATAAAGCAAATTCCAGCATTCCAACATACAAAGACAGAGAATACATGTGCTCTGTGTAAAAGGGAGGAATGAGTGAGGCATATGTAATTAGGAATGATAACCACCAGGGGAAACACCAATCTTGTAAAATCCTGGTCTGATTTCTGATTCTTTAATTCCAAAGGGTTTTGATGATGCCATCAACAAACAGTTTTTTTTATATCTGGAATATATATATATATATATATATGAATAGATATATATATATAGATTATATATATCTTCCCACAGTTCCTATCTACTCCTTTAATGTACACTCCTTCTCACAAGATGTCTTCATGCCTCTACAGCTTCAGAACTTGGAGTTTCTACTGCCAAAACAAGGCTTCACCGTCACAGCTTCATGCAATGGTTTCTCAGGTTCTCTTTGTCTGTGTGGGGTCTTTTTTATGCAGGGACTCCCCTGCCATACATTGCCTGTCCTCAGTAGGTTATCTCTGAAACAGAGGAGTAGAATTGACCCCCTCAGGTCTTAACACCGTGTGAAACCACATACCATTTAAGGCTGCAAGGTTAAGATGGACCTTGTCCCTTTGTGGATCACAAATAGTGCAGTCTGTTTTTTTTAAAAATAGTTTTTATTGAATGAATAATGTATTTCATCATTATCTTTCAGTCCAATGTTAGACACATTTCCCTCTCCTGTACTCCATCTCACCACAGTTCATAGCATTCTCCCATAAATGTCTTGCATGTTCCTCGCAGTCTGCCAAAGTTTTTTCACTGCAGAGGCTTATTGATAAGCCTCTTATGCAGAGGGGTAGAGTTCAACCTTATCATTCATTCTTTACCCACTTTAATGCTATTTATGTTTTCCCTCCGCCGCTTTGTATTGCTCCAACAAATTCCTATATAATCGTCACATATGCAACAAAATTATGACCTCTGAGAAATAAACTGTATGTTAAGTACAAAATATTTTTAGGAGTGCACATTTCCCCCTTAAATTTTTTATATTAATCTAAAATATGAATACATACCTTCTACCCACATACATTAGTACAACATAAAGTCTGAAAATAATGTTAGGTTAATTCTAGAGCCCTTAAGAGATTTACATTGCAAAACAGAGTTGCTTTTGGATAAAAAAGAAATATAACGTAAGTTGTTCAGCTTGCCTGCTCAATTGGGGATTTTGTATTAGCATCCTGGAAATGAAGGGAAACCATTCTCGGTTTGGATCTTCAGTTTTATTCCATTGGTCAACTAGTCTCTTTTGTTTGGCAGTACCAAGCTGTTTCTATGACTATAAAACAGCATAATTTGAAATCTGGTATAGAGATCCCCCTGTATTGCTCTTTTCACTCAGGGTTGCTTTGGCTATTTAGGGTCTTTTGTTTTTCCAAATGAAATTGAGGATATTTTTCCAAGCATGTGAAGAAGCTCTTGGGGATTTTGATTGGGATTCCATTAAATCTGTAAATGAGTTTGGGTAGAATGGACATTTTTACTATATTTATTTTCCGAATCCATGAGCATGGGAGGTTTGTCCATCTTCTGATGACTTCTTCAATTTCCTTCTTCAGGAGTTGAAATTTTTTGTTGTAGGGATCCATTATGTCTTTGTTTAAGTTTGTTCCTAGGTATTTTATTGTTTTTGAGGCTATTGTGAGTGGGTAGGTCTCCTTGTATTCCTTCTTCAGTTGCTTTTTGTTGGTGTAAAGAAATGCTACTGATGTTTCTAGATTTATTTTGTATCCTGCCAGTTTACTAAAGTTCTTAATCGTTTCTAGGAGTTTTCTGGTGTTCTTAGCGTACCTTAAGTAGACAATCATATCATCAGCAAAAAGAGATAGCTTGACTTCGTCTTTTCCAACTAGAACTCCTTTAATTTCCTTTTCTTGCCTTATTGCCCTAGCAAGAGTTTCAAGCACTACATTGAAAAGGAGCAGGGACAGGAGGCAGCCTTGCTGAGTTCCTACCTTTAAAGGGAATGTTTCTGTCATTTCCCCATTTAGGATGATATTGGCTGTGGGTTTCCTATATATGGCTTTGATTACATTGAGGAATGATCCCTCCAATCCAATTCCCTCTAGGACTTTAAATATGAAAGGATGCTGGATTTTGTCAAAGGTTTTTTCCACGTCAGTTGAGATGATGGTGTGGATTTTGTCTTTCAGTCCATTTATATGCTTGATGATATATATTGATTTTCGTATGATGAACCATCCCTACATCTCTGGTATGAATCCAACCTGGTCATGGTGGATGATCTTCTTGATGTGGGTCTGTGTGCGATTTGCCAGTATCCTGTTTAGAATTTTGGCATCTGTGTTCATTAGGGAGATGGGTCTATAGTTCTCCTTTTTAGTTGTATCTTTGCCTGGTTTTGGTAATAGCGTGATGATGGCTTCATAGAATGAATCTGGGAGAACTCCCTCCAATTGTATCCTCGTATACAATTTGAGTAGTAATGGTTGTAAGTCTTTTTGAAATATTTTGTAGAATTCTGCCATGAAACCATCTGGGCCTGAGCATTTTTTGGTTGGGAGGCTACTTATTACATCTTCAATTTGTTCATATATTATTGGTTTATTTAGGCTGTCTATCTTTTCTTGGTTGAGCTTTGATGATTCCCAGGATTTCAGGTATTCATCCATTTCTTCTAGGCTTTCAAACTTGGTAGAGAACAGGTTTTTGAAGTATTCACATATGATTGTCTGGATATTTTCATTGTCTGTTGTGATATTTCCTCTTTCGTCACAGATTCTATTGATTTGGAGTTGTTCCTTCTTTCTTCTGGTTAACTGGGCTAGAGGTCTGTCTATCTTGTTTATCCTCTCAAAGATCCAACTTTTGGATTCATTGATTTTTTTTGTATGGTTTACTTTGTTTCTATTTCATTGATCTCTGCTCTTATTTTTGTTATTTCTTCCTGTCTGTTGCATTTAGGATTCATTTGTTGTTGTCTCTCAAGTATTTTTAGCTGCAGTGTTAGATTGTACACTTGTGCTCTTTCTGTTTTTTTATGTAGGCACTCAGGGCTATAAACTTCCCTCTTAGGACTGCTTTTAAAGATTTTTTTGTTTTGTTTTGTTTTGTTTTTGTTTTGTTTTGCTGTGTTGTATTATCATTGTCATTCAGTTCCAGGAATGTTTTTATTTCTTTATTTCTTGCTTTACCCATTCATTATTCAGGAGAGTGTTGTTTAGTCTCTATGTGCTCTTGTAGGTTGTAGGGTTTAGCCTGGTGTTGATATTGAGTTTTATTGCACTGTGGTCTGATAGAATGCATGAGATTATTTCAATCTTTTTGTATTTGTTGAGTTTTTTCCTGTGTCCCAGTATATAGTCTATTTTGGAGAATGTTCCATGAGGTACTGAGTAGAAAGTGTATTCTCTGGTGTTTGGGTGAAATATTTGGTAGATGTCTGTGAGGTTCATTTGGCATATTGTATCATTCAGTTCAGATGACTCTCTGTTTATCCTTTATCCTGTTGATCTGTCTAACAGACTTAATGGGGTATTGAAGTCCCCTACTATTAGTGTGCTGGGGTTAATCTGTGCTTTGAGATCCTGAAGAATTGTCTTTATAAAGCTTGGTGCACCAGAGTTTGGTTCGTATATATTCATGATTATGAGATCTTCATCGTCAATTGTTCCTTTAATAAAGATGCAATGGACTTCCTTGTCTCTTTTGATTTCTTTTGCTTTGAAGTCTATTTTGCCTGATATTAGAATAACAATACCTGCTTTCTTTTTGGTACCACTTGCTTGGAATACTTTCTTCCATCCCTTTCCCTTAAGTTGGTGCCTATCCTTGAGACTGACATGGGTTTCTTGAAGACAGCATATAGATGGGTTTTGTTTCCTAATCCATTTTCCCAGTCTGTGCCTTTTGATTGGGGAGTTTAGCCCATTAATATTTAAAGTTATAATTGAAAGATGGATGTTGGTTCCTTTCACCTTATTATCCATTTGGACTTTTAGTCTCTGACTCTACTCCTATGGTTATATTTTTATTAGTTTCTTTTCCTAGGTGTTTGAGTATAGTTGGTCCTCTCTTCTGCCCTTTGAATTGCTTCAAGTATTTTATGAAGAGTTGGTTTTGCGGTCATGTATTCTATCGTCTTGTTTATGTCATGGAAGATTTTTCTCTCTTCTTCAACTATAATCAACATTTTTGCTGGGTAAAGTATTCTGGGTTGGCATCCATAGTCCTTTAACATTGGGAATGCTTTGCTCCATGTTCTTCTTGCTTTCATGTTTTGTGCTGAGAAGTCAGTTATAATTCTGATGGGTTTCCCTTTGTATATGACCTTTTTTTCTTTTGTAGCCTTCAGAATTTTGTGTTTGTTTTGGGCGTCTAGCATTTTAACTATGATATGGCATGGGGAGTTTCTTTTCTGATCTTGTCTATTTGGAGTCCTATGTGCTTCTTGTATTTGTATGGGTTTGTCTATTTTTAGTTTCGGCAATTTTCATCTCTTATTCTGTTGAAGATCTGATCAATACTGTTCTCTTGAGATTTTTCTTCTTCCTCTATTCCTATGATGCAGAGATTTGATTTTTTCATAGTGTCCCCTATTTCCTGGTTGTTCCATTTTTGTGTATTTTAAAATTTTTCATATTCTTTATTTGAGCTTTTTAGTTGCTCTGTGTTATCTTCCAGATCTGATATTCTTTGTTCTGCTTCCTCCATTCTATTTCTGAGGCTTTTCCCTTTACTTTATTCTTGATTGGACGAGTGTTGTATTTCCTTTTTCATTTCACCCTGTGACTTCTTTAGTATTTCCATTTCCTTTTTGAGCTTCTCAGTCTCTTCTTGGTGCTCCTTACTTCATTGGTTGGCTTCCTTTTTCAGTGTTGCTACTTCCTTTCAGAGTTTGTTTGTTTGTTTTTTCCCTCTAGTTCTTTCTGAATTTTTTCATTGTATCTCTCTAGGTCCTTTTTGAGTTTTTCATTCTCTCTTTAGTTCTCTGAATTCTTCTTCATTTTCTGAGTTTCTCTGCATAGGTCTGCAATTATTCCTCTAAGATCTGTTTCTTGGGTCACCTCCAGGGGATCCCATTGTAGCTATCTCCTACAAGGTTGATAGAGTTTGATGGGGAATTATCCTGCAACTTTTCCATGTTGTCCCTTTGTTGTGTCCCTGGCATGTGGGTTTCCCTTTGGTGATTCAAATCACAAATGTCTTTTCACTGTGTTGAAGGCTTGCTTTGCTTTCCTCCTTCAGATGCCCTTTTTCCCCCTCCTTGTTTATGGAGGGTTAACTTGTCTAGGTTTCAGGCTTTCAATTTTGTTTATATATTGAATATTGGAAGTCTAAGTCGCTATTCCCTTCCTGTTCTGAAGTTTCTCCCCCAAAAAATCTACTTGGATACTCTCTCCTCAATTCCAGTTGGCAAGGGGGATGCCTGACTTAGCCTGCACCCTGGTACCTGTCTGGAGTGGCACAGGGCTCCTACTTTAGTAAGCAAGGCTCGAACCTGAGCACCCTGCACAAGAACTCGCTCACTGTGGCGCCAAATCCTCTGCTGGCTGTGAGAAGGAAGGGCAATACCACCCAGACAGCCACACCCTACAAGTGTTTAAGGTTTAGACCCAAGCACCTCTGCCTCACACCAGCAAATCAACCATCCAGCAACCCAAGAGTCAATCCACTCCAGGCTCCCCTGTCTGGAGAGGCTCAGGGCTCCTACCTTAGCAAGCAGGGCTCAGACCTCAGCACCCAGCAGCACAAGAACTCCCTCACTATGGCTCCAAAGCCTCTGCTGGCTGCAAGGGGGAAGGGCTTCATTAGTCTTTTTGAGTCTTAACCAGGACTCCTTCCTCCTTCTCTAAGGAAATGTTTCAATTAGCTGAAATATATAAAAAACATCATGCTTGGGTGGGTGGTCTGCTGAAGAGCACAAGTAGACCTAGCCGGGGCAGTTTTCAAAGTTGAACTTCTGTCTTACATATTGAACACTTTCCCTAACACTATGTTGTGAGAAAATTGGCTATGTAATGAATGTCATTAGTATCTCAAAACTTTTTTGTAGCCATAAATTACATATAAAGACAATAATGTTTATTAGCACATATTCAACCTAAAAAAGTGTCATAATGTGTTAGAGGTGATAATATAATACTGATTTAAGTTTACATTACCATATATTTAAACTAAGAGACATTTGAACAGTTGGCTGACCACCTATAACAAAACTTCAGTAATAAGCTCATCATTTTTTTTAAAAAAAGAACAAATCCTCCAAAGAAATTGATTAAAGGATTTCAAGTAACTATCCTTATGTGAATAGCAGGATAATTGATATTTAGTTGTTCATTTCAAAGCAATGGGAACTGGTGAGATGTCAAATGTTTGCTAAGAATTTGATACACAGAATTAATTTGAAGGTGTGGGAAAAGAATGACAACATTAATATGTTTTGAATGTTAAACCATGGCAACTCTATATTTTGCAATGAGTGTAAACCTAATGAAAAAAAGCAAAAGAATGGAACAGAAAGTATTCTTAATGTTTTCAGGAAATTTATCTTTATTTTGAGACTATAATTTGAGAGGCTGAACATATTTTGTTGGGAACATTTCTGTATCCTTGCCCAATACCAAAGAATTATGAAATACTTAGTCCCATAAGAATACATCTATTAATTTGTGTAAATACAGCTTTAGAATGGAAATTTACAGGACTATGCCTTTGTTTCTGGATCTCAATTTTTTGACAACTTGCTTTTCCTATGGACATTTTGCATTGGTTAATTAGAACCTTTGATACACATCTATTTTCCTTCTCTGTAACACAAGATACCTGGTAAGGCTAAAACTCTGATGCTGTAATTACTGACCAGTGTCACTACAATGCATGGCCCTGCTAGGGGGTGTTCCTTATGGGTCACTAGTAGAATACAGTAATTAGGAATAGTTACTCCCTTAGTGTAAAAGGTCAAGGGCAAAGCCCTTGCTAGCTATTTATTTTACTGCAAGAATTCTCTGTTCTCAACACTACCAAAGTTTATACAAATGGTCATTAGGAAAAAGTGATTGCATGGAAGACAAGTACATTTTGTATTCAAAAATGTTTTTGCACATATTCCAAAATGTTCAAAGAAGTAGGGATCAAGAGAGGCAGAGTCACAGATTTTGGGAAAATCTTCAAACAAAACAAACTTGACTATGATTAATATTTTAAAGTTCTCTGTATCCCGTACTTCCACTGAGGCTCCCATTTTCTAATATTAGAATGTGAAAACATTTCATAGAAAGAAATTTGTCTAATATAGGGGCTGGAGACATAGCTCAGTCAGTAAAGAGTTTGTAACACGAGTATGAGGACTTGATTTGAATTCTTAGCAGGGATGTAAAAAGCCAGCCTGGTCATACAGGCTTGCAATCCTGGCACTAAGTAGATGGTAAGAGAAGAATGCCTGGAGCTTTGTTAGCTGGCCAGGTGAGCATAGTCAGCATGCTCCTGTTTCTCACGATGAACCTTGTCTCAAATCAAGGAGGATGGCTCCTGAGGACAAACACCCACGGTGGACTTTCACATGCATATACACTCAGGTATACACAATCCCTATTCACACTTGAGCATATATGCCTATTAGCTATTTTTCTGTTACTGTGATAAAATACCATAACCATGGTAAATTATAGAGGGAAGAGTCCAGAGTCCATAATGGTGGGGGAAAACATTATGGCAGCAGGAAGCTGGAGCCCTAGCTGGTTACACAACTTCAATGAAGAAGAAGAAGAAGAAGAAGAGAAAGAAGAAGAAGAAGAAGAAGAAGAAGAAGAAGAAGAAGAAGAAGAAGAAGAAGAGGAGGAGGAGGAGGAGGAGGAGGAGGAAGAGGAGGAGGAAGAAGAAGAAGAAGAAGAAGAAGAAGAAGAAGAGGAGAAGGAGAGGAGAAGGAGGAGGAGGAGAAGGAGAAGGAGAGGAAGAAGAAGAAGAAAAAGAAGAAGAAGAAGAAGAAGAAGAAGAAGAAGAAGGAGAGGAGGAGGAGGAGAAAGAGGAGGAGAGGAGGAGGAGAAGGAGAAAGAGGAGGAAGAAGAGGAGAGAAGGAGAAGAAGAGGAGTACAGGAAGAGGAGGAGAAGGAGAGGAGAAGCAGAAGGAGAACTAGAAGTAGAGTAACCCTATAAAATCTCAAACCCCACCCCCAGCACACTCCTTCCTTTGCAACCAGCTGACAGATGTTCAAATACCCATGTGTAGAGGGGGCACAGCTCATTCAAATCACCATACTCCTCTCTGTGGCTCCCATAGAGTCATGAGCATATCATAATGCGAAATGTGTTTAGTAAAGCTTTACAAGTCTCCATATTCAAAAGTTCAACTTTCAAAGTCTCTTCTCAGATTTAAAGAAGTATCTTACCTGTAATTCCCTGTAAAATATAAAGCAAATTCCAGCATTCCAACATACAAAGACAGAGAATACATGTGCTCTGTGTAAAAGGGAGGAATGAGTGAGGCATATGTAATTAGGAATGATAACCACCAGGGGAAACACCAATCTTGTAAAATCCTGGTCTGATTTCTGATTCTTTAATTCCAAAGGGTTTTGATGATGCCATCAACACAGTTTTGATATCTGGAATATATATATATATATATAGAGATATATCGATATCCTTCCAATAGGTATCTACTTCCTTATGTACAACTCTTCTCAACAGATGTCTCATGCCTCTCACAGCTCCAGAACCTTGGAGTTTCTACTGCAAACCAGGCTTCACCTTCACAGCTTCATGCAATGGTTTCTCAGGTTCTCTTTGTCTGTGTGGGTCTTCTTTATGCAGGGACTCCCCTGCCATACATTGCCTGGCCTCAGTAGTTCTCTGAAACAGAGGAGTAAGAATTGACCCCCTCAGTCTTAAACCGTGTGAACCACATACCAAGTTAGGCTGCAGGTTAAGATGGACCTTGGTCCTTGTGGATCACATATGCAGCTGTTTTTTTAAAAAATAGTTTTATTGATGAATTATGTATTTCATTCATTATCTTTCAGTCCAATGTAGACACATTCCCCTCTCCTGTCTCCATCTCACCACAGTTCATGCCTTCTCCCATACATGTCTTGCATCTTTCTCTCAGTCTTTCCAAAGTTTTTCACTGCAGAGGCTTATTGATAAGCCTCTTATGCAGAGGGGTAGAGTTCAACCTTATCATTCAGTTCTTTAACCCAGCCTTTATGCTATTATTTTTCCCTCCGCTTTGTATTGCTCCAACAAATGCCTATATAATCGTCACATATGCATCAAAATTATGACCTCTGAGAATAAACTATATGTTAATTCAAAATATGTTTAGGAGTTCACATTTCCCCCTTTAATTTTATATTAATCTAAAATATGAATACATACCTTCTACCCATATACATTAATTACACAGTCTGAAAATAAATGTTAGGTTGATTCTAGAGCCCCTTAAGAGATTTACATTGCAAAAACATAGTTGCTTTTGGATAAAAAAGAAATATAACGATAATGTTGTTCAGCTTGCCTTTCAATTGGGGATTTTGTATTAGCATCTGCAAATGAGGGAAACCATTCTCTGTTTTTCTGGGACTGTGTTACTTCACTTAGCACAATGGCTTCAATTTCCATCCATTTACCTGCAAAGTTCATAATGCCATCTTTCTTTACCACTGAATAGTATTCCAATGTGTAGATGTACCACATTTTTGTCATCCACTCGTCTGTTGAAGGGCATTTGGGTTGGTTCCAGCTCTTCTCTATTGTGAAGAGAGCTACAATAAACATAGATGTGCATGTATCTTTGTGGTAGGATGAGGCTTGTGGCTATATACCCAGGAGTGGTATGGCTGGGTTAGGTGGTAGGCTCATTTTGAGTCTTTTAAGGGTTCTCCACCCTGCTTTCCATAATGGTTGTGCAAGTTTACATTCCCACCAGCAGTGAATGAGTGTTCCTCTTTCCCTACAATCTCTCCAGCATTTGGTGTCTTTTATTTTCTTGATCTTAGCCAGTCTTATCAGATTGAGATGACACATGAGAGTGGTTTTAATTTGCATTTCCTTAATTATCAACGATGTTGAACACTTTTTAAGATGTTTCTCAGCCATCTTTACTTCCTCTGGTGAAGTCTCTGTTCAGATCTTTACTCCATCTTTTGAGTAGGTCATTTGTTTTCTTATTTCGTTGCTTTTTGAGTAGTCTATATCTTCTGGATGTTAGTGCTCTGTCAGATGTATCACTGGCGAAGATTTTCTCCCACTCTGTGGTTTTCTCTTCACTTCCTTGGTTGTTTCTTTTGCTGTACAGAAGCTTGTGAGTTTGATGAGGTCCCATTTGTCAACTGTTGACCTTATTTCCTGCTTCTGTATGTTGTGATTTTCCTAGGAGCAGGAAACCTCTCAGGCTTTCTCCTTTCACAAATCAGAAGCTTAAGCCATAAGAGAGGTTGATGAGGGTTCTTAAGAGAGGGTACTCTTTCTATTTTTCGTGTGAAGACCAAGAGGTACTCTTTAACAGTGCTGATCTTCTTAATAATGAGTTGTTCTCTTTGGCCATATCTTGGCTGTGACCTTCAGCTTTCTAGTATTTTTGTCTTCTCTAAACTATACATATTGTACTTCTTTCTTTTTATTATAGATCTGCCTGCGGTTTATTAGCAATAACCAAGCCACAGATTCATTGTTAGGCTGCCACCTTCAAATTTCCTCTGCCAAAGAAATTAGTACATTTCTTTTTACTTTAACCTCAGGAAAGTCCTTAGTGCTTGGTCCAAAGGAAGAGAGATTATCTGTCAAAATATCATGGTTGCTATTTAAGCTTTTGCTCTTCTGTGGAAGTACAATGCTCTCACCACTGTTTTCATCAGACTTCTACTAGAATGGCAGTTATGCTCTGCATTCAACTACTTTTCTACCCCAAACTTTCACTATCTTCTGTATTCCTTAGAAAAATGACATGTTCAGACTCTTCATAGCAACAGCTTACTCTTTGGTGCCAACTTCTGTAGTAACTTTTCTGTTGTTGGGATAAAACACTATAACCAAGGAAGTTTATAGAAGAGTTTATTTTGCCTTATGCTTTCTGAGGGAGAGTCCATAATAATGGCAGAGGCATAGTGGCTGCAGGTATCCAGAGTAGAGATCTGAGGACTCACATCACAGGGGAAGCAGAGAGAGAAAGACCCAGAATGGTAAGGCCATGACTGTCAAAGCCCACTTCTATTTCATCCCCTGCTTTCTCCTGCAAGACTGCATCTCCCAGGGATTCTATGTCCTTTCTAAAAGAGCACCACCAACTGACTGTGTGTTCCAACACTTGAGCCTATGGGGTCACATCCTATTCAAATCAGCACATCCATGTACACACAAAGAGAAATGTAACTAATGTAATAATTTATTATTATTATTAAGGTTATTATTATTGTTGCTATTATTATTAAGTGATGATAATTGGAACTGGAAACACCTTCTGAATTCTAGGGAACTGCTCAAACACTGACTAATAACTACAGCCCTAATCTGATTTTAAGAAAGGATTTTCCATTTCCATTCATTATACAATGACTTTACACTATCATTTCTGATCTTGCATGCAGCTTTAATAATATTCTTATAAAAATACAGTAAGCTACACTGTTTGGTGCTTGGCCAAAGTATTCAGACATGGTGTTAATATACTGATGCCTTCAGTTCAGTTTCACTTAATAGTGTTATCTGTCCTTCAAACTTCTCAGAAATACCTAGGTGGACGTATGATGTAATGCTACTTGGATACATTTTTGAATCTCTTGTGAAAACTCTAAAACTCTTTTAGTAATTAAATCCATTTGATAGCACATTAAAGAACTTTTTTAACTAAATTTTTTATCTAATGTGAAATACTGCATCTGTATAGTTAGTGTATCTAAGAGTTTTAATGAGTTTAATAATATTAAGTTCCTGCATAATCATTACTTGCTTCCCTGGGAACTAATAAAAGATACAAATTTCCCATAGAATGCTAAAAGGCACTGAGTGAGGTCATTGTGGAATATATGAAATGTCAGTTTTCAGTATTATAAATCTGAATCTTTCACATCAAGAGCCTCCTGATTGGACAGTCCCTGTTCTAGAGCTGAAGGGACTCCAAAGGTCTTCTTTAGAGTCTCACTAGTAGTGCCTTTTGAATCTGAGTCTGGACCTTCCTGACAAGACTTCCTTGCTTGGACCTGCATAGCACAGAAATGGTCCTCCAGAATGGCGTGGCTCCAAAGAGCTGCACATCTTCAAGCTGCCCTCCTGTTTCCCACTCCTGTGAGGCAGCGAGCTCTGGAGGCCATGCTCAAAACCTGAACACCAGTGCATACTCAAAGAGGTGGTGACATCGAGGAACCTGGAAGGCAAACAGCACTAAGGAAGAACTTTTCCTGCTGAGGTGGGTTTATTAGAAATCTGGGCATACATTACACACTCACATTTTAAAGGCCAGGAGTGTGAAAGCCATGTAGAACACACAGTAGGTCCAAACCAAGTGCTGTGGATCAGAGAAGCCAACAAGGACCAGGCGAATACTCGACCTGCCAATGCCAAGACAAAGAGATCCAAGCAAAGAGATTAAATTCAGTCTATGGGGGAAACACGTGAGTCCAATAAAGGGAGTTACAACATAAAATGAACATTTTTTTTAAAAGCACATATGTGTTGCAGAAATAAAATCCTAAGTAGATAATAAATCTAAAGAAAGAAATATTTTTGGTTAGGAAGAAGCCTCTATCTGAGTCTCTGTAGAAATTCCAAAAAAAGACAGGAAGCTGGACTGAGGCAGTATTCTAAAAGAACAAAAGCGTTAAGGTGTACGCAGATAAAGCTCAAGGAAAGGCCGCGTTATTGGAAAAGAAGGGAAGAGGACCAGGGAGAGGTTAAGCTAACCACAGAAACCTGACCTGGGATTCTATGGATTCCTTTCTACGGGGAAGGCATGCAGGAAAGAAGCAGGTGTGAGCACTGGTGACAAGTGGCCTGAGTCTGCTCAAGGGAATGGTCTCTGTTGTGAATTCACTGAAGTTCAAGAGAAAGATGGGTTCCCCATGGAGAGAGAACATAAACGTTAAAGAGAAGGGTTGGCAGAATGAGAAGTCAGGGCTGGATTCCTAAGGGAAAACAGACACTAAACAGAAGAGAGAAGAAAAACACCTTCAAACCTGGGAAGACAGGCGAAAACCCCGGAAGAGAGAGAAAAGGAAAGCCAAGAGAATGGAATTGTGCCAAGGAGAGCTCTTCTGCTGAGCCTTCTGCATGTACTGAGGAGTCTGGGAGCTGTACACGGGTTCCAGACTGACGCTGACCTTCATGTTCGCACAGAACAATGAAGCACAATGAGGAAGACAGAAGACAGCAACAGAATACACCACCCCACAGCAGACTATAGTGGCTTGGTGTTTTTAGGGACTGAAAATAATGAAGAAATGATCTCTCTTAACTTAATCCATCTACCTAGCATAGCATATACAACTGCAAAGTTGTCATTGACACACTAGAAGTGACAGCGTTAATAATACCAAAGAAACAGAATTTTTAATAATTAATCCACACTGATGTATTCTTACCTATTTAATTTTATACTCGCCTTTGTAGATCTTCCCTCTCCTAGGTAAAGTCCCTTTCCTTTATTCTTCATTTCATAAACCTATATGGTTCATTTTCTGCAAGGCTAGATAAGCCTAAACTCTAAGGAGCCCTCAGAGACACCCACCTCTCAGTTCCCTGTGTTTATGTGTAATGCAGGAATGAGCAGACTTCTGCTTTCTTTTTGTTCATCTGTCTTTTTTCTCCTTTTGGTCCTTTTGAGACAGGGTCTCCCTGTAGCTCCCGATATCCTGGAACTCACTATGTAGACCAGGCTGGTCTTGAACTCACCTGGCTCCGCCTCCCAAGTGCTGGGATGGAAGGGGTATGCCACCACACCTGGCATTCATCTGTCTTTTCTAGGAAAGGATGAATTCCATATTCTTCTACAAGGCCATGGGTATAAATTAGTGGAATGGATGAAGCAGAATTGAAGACTGGGGCAGGGCTGCTTGCTCAGTAACTCCTCTTGCCTATTAGGTCTTAAAGGGATATTAGGGTCAGATGAATGCAAGACTGCTTACTCAAGAGCATGTACAATGGTAGGCTGCTTGAGCTGGAACCTATGATATAGGTTGAGTCAAGAGATTAAGCGCACTATCATTTTAATAAACAGGGTTATCTACTTTAGTTTTAGTGCATGCCAGTGTCACGAAGGAAGCAAACTACAGCACAGCACACATACACATAACTTCTTAGCACCTATTGATGGAAATTTATGGAACTGTCATGACTGGTCTCCACCCTGAGTGACTCAAGTGAGATGTCACCTCCCAGGTCTTTGGCTAATGCATTTTAACACTTGGTCCCCAGTTGGTGACAGTGTTTGGTGAGGTCATGGAACCTCTAGGGGCCATGGTCTGTGGTTGAAATTGTGAGCAGTCAGCTTTCTTCTCTGGGTACCTCTGCCGCAATGCTTTCCTGTCATGATGGACTCAACCCTCTGGAATTGTAAGCCAAAGGACACTATTCATGGTGTTTCATCACAGCAGTCACAGATCAGTTCCTACTACAGCTTCAAGCTGAATAATAATGAATGAATAGTTCCTCTGCTGATGTCCTTACAGACAGCCAACAGGATTCTCCAATAGGAGAATCAATGTCTTCTACTCCCTTGGTCACTTCAACTTCTGATTTCTCTTTGTCTTCTCCAAGAAAATTCAAAGCATAGTTTTCAAGTTTATAAGTGATGACATTAAAGCATTAAGGTTTTGGAGGAGGTTCATCGTGGCCCCCTCACTGTTTGCTTCATTGCTGCAGGATCTAGATGGGTTCTGAGCCAAGATACCTCACATCATCACTTAGAAATCTCTAAGAAGCGGAATCACAGATCTTAAGTTCAACCACACCATCTAAGGAGAGACAACAAAGATTTCAAGACATAGAAGGTCTCATTTGTGTTTTACTTAAGTGAGACCTCAAAGGACACATTTGAAAGACCAGCTAGTTGGCCTGGAGTAACACCAGGAAAAGGCTGAAGATCTGAATTAAAGCTGCTACAATGAAGATGAGAGGAAAGGGCCATGGGTAAGTCTCTGGAAATAGCAAAGTGTGCTACATGGAAAACTGTATTTCTAAGTATCTACCTGGATTCCTACAAACGATAACCCAGTAACTAATTACAGAGTATCAAAAGAGCTTCTTGCAAGAGTATTGCAACATAAAAACAACTTAAGGTTACTGAGGTCCTAATTATTGATTGTTGATATTAATGCCTGCACAGCTGATGTTATATTTAGAAAGTCCTTTCCTACACCTTTATCTTACTGGGTACTGTATATGTTTTCTTCTAGCAATTTCAGAGATTCAGGTTTTATATTAAGGTCTTTGATCCATTTGGAATTGACTTTTGTCCATGGTGAAAGATAAGGGTACAATTTCATTCTTCTATAGGTGGAGATCAAGTTTTGCCAACATCATTTGTTGAAGATGCTGTCTTTCCTTCACTGTGAGTTCTTGGCACCTTTGTCGAATATCAGGTGGCTGAAATTGCATGGACTCATGTGTGAGTCTTCTATGGTGTTCCATTGATTTACATGTCTATTTTGTGCCAGTACTATACTGTTTCTCTGTCTATAGCTCTGTAATCAATCTGAGATCAGGTATGTTGATCAACCTAGCATTTTTCTTTTCGCCCAAGATTGCTTTGGCTATCCAGGGTCTTTTGTGATTCCATATGAATTTTAGGATGATTTTTTTCTAGCTCTGTGAAAAATGACAAGGGTATTTTGATTGGCGTTACATTGAACATATAGATTTGTTTTTGTCATTTTCTTTTTTTTTGTATTTTTTTGTATTTTTTTAAATTTTATTCATTTCTGTATGTGTACGAATGTAGTGCCTGCATGCGGGTTTGTGTACCCGTGTCGTGCAATGCCGCGGAGATCAGAAGAGGGTGTCGGATTCTCCTGGAACTGGAGTTCTCCTGGAATTGGAGTTTCAGACATTTCTCGGCCACCATGTGGGTGCTGGGGATCGAACCCAGGTCCTCTGCAAGAGTGGTCGGCGCTCTTAACCACCAGGCCATCTCTCCAGCCCTGTGTTTTTGTCATTTTCACAATATTAATTCTACCAATGCATGAGCATGGTAGATCCTTCCATTTCCTAGTGTATTCCTCTATCTCTTTCTTCAAGGACCATAGTGGCACACAAGAGAGACTACCCTTGGTCATAGCAGTCCAAGACAGTCCCAAAATAACACAGGTTACTGTCAGAGCTCTTGATTATCACACCGAACTTGAAGATAAGTCACTTCTGCTGAAGACAAGACATACTTCAGACCTAGGGCTTGGAGCACTAGAGCAGGAACTGACCTGGAAACCGTTTACCTAAAGTGTAGCTCTCATAGTTCTAGAGTAAACTATGCAAGCTGCTAAGGGAGAAAAATCAATTAATGTTCCAACCCAGCCCTAAATACTAATAGCCATAATGTCTGGGACAGCAAAATGCATGTATTGGTGCAATAATGCCACTGTTATCTGGGTTGTAATCAACAACTATCTAATTGGACTCAAAACCTTTTCAATAAGAGTGGACTCATATAAACTGTAAACATAGCCAAAACACATGGTCGGAGAAGAAGTCATAGTTCCTAAAAAAAAAATAACAACACTATGTATGTCATATCTCTAGACAAATGAAATTTCTTACCATATGCTAAATGTGTATCCTTATATTATAGACAAGTATACCATATACTACTCATCAAAGAGGCTTCTTTTTGCAATAGAAGGAGGTGGCCAGTCCTAAGTGACATATCTACAGTGCACTGTCTATAGCTAAGTCTCGGTGGAATACACAGGAACAGGGGTCAGAGAATCCCTCAGTTCTCACCAGTGAATATCCATTTATAACAGTGTCATGCACACAGAAAATCATAACTGGCCAAGTTTTAGAGAATAAGAGACTGCAGAGTGTGTGTCCCTGGATAGGACTGTTCTATTAAAGCTCTACCACACTTGGCTCAGGGACCATTGCAGAAGAACAGCTGGAGTTGCAGTAAGAGCTAGGGCTGGTCCATGAATATAGAGAGACAGAGGCTTTGGATCCACTGGAATCTTGCATATGTGAACTTGCAGGAATAGTGGCATCCAGCACAATACTCATGCCAACTCAATTAGACAAGGGCCCAGAATGGAGCAAGGCTGGAAACTGTTGGAGACTGGTTACAACTGGCTGAGGGAGAGGAGACTTATGATCTCTAGATAGGCTGACTAAACACTGTGAATGAATTTGCACTGAATGACATCTGGGTACAAATGCTTGACTGGATAGGACTTACCAGTATGTATGAATTAGTGAAGTCTGGGGTGGGGGGGCGTGTGTGGGGACATGAATCGGGGAGGGGTTCTAAATTTGATTAAGAACTGTTATGCCAGGCATGGTGGTGCACGCCTTTATTCCCAGCACTTGGGAGGCAGAGGCAGGCAGATCTTTGTGAGTTCAAGGCCAGCCTGATCTACAGAGTGAGTTCTAGGACAGCTGGGAATACAGGGAGACCCTGTCTTGAAAAAAATGCAAAACAAAAAAGAACTGTTGTATAAAATATACAAAATGTCAATAAACTAAAAATCAATAGATACATCAACTTAAAGGAGGAAGCTGGAGAGATGGGTCGTAAGTCAGTAACACTGGCTGCTATTTCAGACGACCACATTCAATTTCTAACAGCCTCATGGTGGCCAGTAATTGGGCATAACTTCAGTGTCAGGGGATCTGTCACCCCTCTTCTTTCCTTCTCGGCCTTTGTATGACACACGTGGACCTACATGCATGCAAGCAAACCACTCATACACATAAAATAAAAATAAACATTAAAAATTTAAAATGAATATTGAAGCATACTAGCTACTGTGACTTCCAGTTGACAAGGGGTATCTGTAGGGTGACTTTCATGATCCGTTTCAGCTTCCCTATCCTGCTCATTTCCTGGCTGTGCCTCATGACACTCCTTCCACTGAGAAACACTTAGAGAAGTGCTTTTACAAGCCACTGAGTGGCAAACTCCTCATTAGTTTTGAAGTGCTGTGGACATTTATGGCTGTGAGCATTCTTTTGTCATGAATATTATCCCATTATATCAAAATGCTTTATACTCAGGGTAGAAAGATACCACACATTGAAGACCCAAATGACTATTTTTATCATTATGGTTACTATTAAAATATTTTCATAAATGTTTCATGAAAGGGAAATTTATTCAGGTTTGCTGTTTCTATTTTTACCTTTTTTTTGTTAATTTTTTCAGTGGTTCAATATTTCTTAGAAGGGTTTAGTTGTTCTCACAAACGAGATAGGAACCTATTAAAAATAAACTGGTTGAACATGAAGACATTCTTCTTCAGTCACCTCACTTTAATATGTTATTTATTATTTTTATTTTCTGTGGATGGGTATATTGCCTACATGTAAGTGTACCTGTGTTATGCAATGCCATGGAGGTCAGAAGAGAGAGTTAGATTCCCTGGCAGTGAAGTTACAGACAGTTGTTAGTTTCCATGTCAGTGCTGGGAATTGAACCCAGGTCCTCTGCAAAAGCAGTCAGTGCTCTTAACTACTGAGCCATCTCTCCAGTCCTCATTTTAATAAGTTTATTTCAAGTAACAAATAAAGACACATATTGGATTTTCTATCTATTAATATCTACATAAATATCAATTTAGATCATATATGTTTTTAGTGGGTTTCTGCAAGCTGGGTTTCAGGAGAGCCAGTTGTTAAGAATGTAGCCTGAGGGCCTGGAGAGTGACAAAGTGTGGGTAAGAATGTGTACTGCTTTCCCAGAAGACCCAATTTGGGCCCCACGTTGGTGGGCACGTAACCACAAGTAACTCCAGCTCCAGCGGACCTTGAATCTTCTTCTGCTGTAGGAGGCGTCTGTGTTCATTAGCAGCTACGATGCCCACCACGTATGCTTAATTAAAAATACACAGATAAGCCTTTGTTTTAAAAATCCAACGTGCATCTAAAGGTCTATTATCCAGGACTGTGGACGGCATGAGATCAAGTCCAGACCATTCGTCTAAGCTCTGTGGTCAGATAGGGAGAGGAAACTCTCCCTGCCTTTATATTTTGGGTTGCTTTGAGTCCTCAGAAGATTTGGATGATGCCTACCATCTGCTTTGCTAAGTCCCCAAACTCGAGCTCTCTCTCTCTCATATGAAAACAGGGTTATAGATTCAAGAGAAATAATGTCATCAATCTATCTGTGCGCTCTGTGATGTATTCAGTTAGCACAGAAAATGACACATCACCCTTAAAAAAAATTTAAAAAAAAAAGGAAAAGAGATGGGCCTGGCAGACTGAGGGCTGGACAAGAGGCAGGATGAACTGCTGGACTCAAAGCCGGAGCAACAGGGACCTCAGCAGAGGGATCTCAGAGAGGGAGGGACAAGACGTGTAGCTGGAAGGATGGACAGACAAACAGATGGGACATGAGGTGGGAGGGAAGGTGGATAATCTGGAGTTCAGAGTGGATAAAAGTTCTGGGGTGTGCCTTCCCTACACTGGGTATCCAGACTCCTGTGAGCAGCGGTGGGGGTAGCAGGCTCAGGTGGGAGCCCATGGCCTCTGGGGGACTTCTGACCCTGTGCGGGATGCCCCTTGCAGGAGAGGAGCCAGCAGCCCCTCTCTACAAAGGGCCCACACCTCTAGGTGCCTGCATCTGTCATAGTCAGCACCCCACCTCCTGCCCACGACCCAGCCCTGGCCACACATGTCACCAAAGGGGCTGTCCTTGGCACTCAGACCCCTGATAGCCAGGCTTCCCCAGTTCTCAACCCCCAGGTAGAAGCACCTGGCAGCTTCAGTCTTACTCCTGCTCTGCCCTTAAAAAATAAAAGAAAGAAAATGGCACATCACAGCTCTGCAGAAAATCAAGTTGGAGAGGCAGAAGTATGAATGTGTATGATACTGGCAGAGGAACTGTTTATTCCATAGTTAATTTACTAGGATATGCTTTCCCAACAGAATTTATCCTTTTCTGCTGTAGATAGTTTACAAAAAGCAATATTGTCATCAGTAGTAAATATTTGTGAGAAAAACTTCTCCATTGTCATGCCAAGCAAAATAGCTGAAATAGGCAAATGTGAATATTCATGGGATTTAACAAAATACATTTCCCCAAAAGTCAAAAAAAAAAAAAAAAGAGAAAGAATTCTGTTTTCCTTCTGTAATTTTCTATAGCAATGATCAACTATTTTTCAAGTTACTTCTAATAGGTATCAATATAGATAACAAAATGAGTCATTTTAAGAGCAATATTACCAGATGAAAATTCTATGCATATTTAGGGGTTAGCATTTGGTGTAAAGGCTTTGGCACATAAATGCATGTGTGTGACTCAGAGTTAGAGCATAAAAACAGAAGCTTGTATTGTGTCAGTAATTAAAAATCTAAATTAAAAAATAGCCACCTCTTATTTTGAAATATCACAAATTTTTCCAATATTCTTCAAAGTTCTCTTAAAGATTTTCCCCATCAGGATATGTAAACATTATTCATTTATTAATTAGTTCTTCACATTCAAATTAGCATACTGTAAGTTTTTCATGTATTCATGAAACTAACCTCTATAAATGCCAAAAATATATTTCTCCTTCTCCGAGTACTTCTTCAAGTTGCACTTTCATTTTAGAAGGACAGAAAGGCACTCAGACCTGTAAATTGAAATCAGTCTATTTTACCCTAAAACTCTTCCATTTCATCTTATCAGGTAAGTTCCATCTAGTAGTTAAGTAACAAGAGAATAAAATATATTTTCTGAGTTACATGCATGTATTTTATTTTATTTCAAAATTTTTATATATGAAGAATTCCACAGGAAAAAAAAAAAAAAACAAACAAGAGGGTCTGTCTCTATCCAAGATTTGGTTTGTATTTGCTAGGTTAACACACACACACACACACACACACACACACACACCTGCACGCACGTGCGCGCGCGCACACACACACACACAGAGTCACACAGATATAAATTTATTTCTATGAAATAAAATAAGAAAATAGAATTTACAAGTTACCCATGCAAGATCAAACATGTGTATTAAAAGCTCTAAAATTTAAGCAGTTGAGAAAGGCATTTTATGCTAACATATATCAGCCAAGAGCCACATAAAACACAGGATAATTTAAGAGGGTTATTATAGAGGACATTAAATGTTCAAGGTTTGTCACCTGAGACCTAAGAAAGTTAGGATCAACGGAAAACGATAACATTTTGTTTCTTGGTTACTGCCTATTAAAAAAAAAAAAAAAACCCAGTGGGTGAGATTATGGTCACAGGAATGCTCATTTTCTGGTCTGACAAGGAGTTTCCCAGGAGAACAATTTGCTAGTATTCAATAAAGTTTAAGACAAACACAGTTTTACCAAGTAATCTCATTTACAGATATTTGAAAAAAAGCCTCAAACAAAGTCAAAAGAGAAATAAACGGTCTGCAAGGGGGTTGGGGACCAGGAGCAAACAGAGAAGTCCGGAAGCACTGGTGTAGAAATCACATGAAAGAAATCAGTTGGAATCTTGTTTAAAGAAATATCTAATACCTGTAAAGTATGACCAAATGTCGCCTTCCAGAAATAAGAACAGAACACAAGGAAAGATAAAAGGAGCAAGGGGGGAAGAAACAGCCTTCTGATGTGAAATACGAGTGCAGTCGTTTTGTTTCTTTTTTCAGAGGGGTGGAGGTTTAGAAGATGGGTGGAAAGACGGGTAATCCGCAGCTCAGAACACAGAGCAAAGGGGATGAAAATTTGGATCCTGGAGAGGGCTGAAATATGGCGTGGGGAAACAGGCCTGCAGGTGGAGCTCAGTCTCCTGGAGGGCGGTGGAGAAGCTGGGCCAGCTCCAACCCTCCAGCCAGAGCTTTAGTGCAGGGGACCAGGAGAGCAGAGAGGGCCGATCTCCAGCCCGCTGTCATTTCCTGGTAGTGGCCCAGATACAGAGATCTGATTCCCTTTGGGGCATTTAATTCTTTCCGGGCTCTTCCTTGACAAATTAAAATACAATTTTCGCATCTAATGCTCTTTTCATAAATGTGGTAGAGTATAAAGCTAGTTGATTCTTGAAAGTGATCAATTTATTTTTTTCAATTTACAGTCTCACACTTGCAGAGGTGGCATTCACTTTTCCTGGATTTAACTAGTAGCTAATTTCTATATGTAACAAATTGGTACATGGGTTCAGTGGCCTGCAGCCTGGCCCATCCCCGCAGCCCTGTGCTCTTCCTGGATGACCTACATGAAAGGCATTGCTAGTCTTCTTTCAAGACTGAATCTGGGGGAGCCATTACTCTTAAGACTATGGGCTGTTTGTGTGCACAGTAGCAGCTGGACTTAATTGTATTGTATGGGCTGGGTTGTTAAACCGGGAGCATGACAGACCAGCTTGCAGAGCAAACAAAGCAACCTTGAAAGTGTATGAGTGTATTTGAATGACTGCAGCCCAAAATATGAATGGAGTAACAGCAAACTCCGGGTACTGTTTCTATCTAAGAGCCCTCGGAACAGTGTGGTTCGGGGACTCTGAACTTCTGCAGTCATTGTGAAGTGCTTGTTTGTTTATTTGTGTAATTTTGACATTGAGTCCTATGCATCCCGGGTTGGCATGGAACTTGCTACACATGGCTGAGGACGGTCTGGAATTTCTCATCCTCCTGCCTTCATGCCCACCCCCAGGGGCTGAGATTGCAAGCAAGCACCACCCCTGCCCCATGCTTTTGTAGTGTTGGGGACTGAATCCACAGCCTGCATACTTGAGAAAAGCACGCTACCAAGGAACTGCATACCCAGCCTCTATCCCACATCTTTTTTACTCTCCACACACATAGGACTCAAGTCCCAGCATTATGAAAATGTAAATTGGAGCTGGAGAGATGGCTCCGCAGTTAAGAGCGCTGACTGCTCTTGTAGAGGACGTGGGTTCCATTCCCAGCACCCACATGGCGACTAAGAATCGTCTTTAAAGCCGGGCGTGGTGGCGCACGCCTTTAATTCTAGCACTTGGGACGCAGAGGCAGGCGGATCTTTGTGAGTTCAAGGCCAGTCTGGTCTACAGAGCGAGTTCCAGGACAGCTAGGGCCACAGGGAGACCCTGTCTTGAAAAGACCAAAAATCTTTAACTCCAGTTCCAGGGGAATCTGACACCCTCTTCTGACCTCCTCCTCCTCGTCATTGCACCACACAGGTGCACCAACCTACATGTAGACAATACACTTATACACATAAAAAAATAATAAATAAATAAAAATTAAAAAAGAAAATGTAAATGACCCTGTAATGACTACCGTGGGGCCATTTGTGCTGCCTCAAGCAAATACCTGCTGAGGGAGGAGGATAGATGATTGATAATGAACAATGAACACCTCTTATCATGTTGTCAAGCCATGACTCCAGGACATACATTTATATATTTGTTTATTTAGCTATTTATTTTTAATTAATACTCAAAGTTTCAGTATCATTATGGCATTTTCCAAAGAAAATCGGTTTTAGTTGATTGCGTTCCTCTAATTCTAAGATATTTATATAGTTCTTGGTAACTGAGAAGTTTCCTTACAGAACGTTTTATCAATGTGCATTGTCCACTTAGTAATTCTGTCTTTTGTCAAAGTACTCCCAGGTCTCAGAAAGAACACAGACAGTAGCCTCCTGACCTCTCTGCTCCAAGTCACTTCCTGATTCTGTTTGTGTTCTAACTGTCATAGTCACTGGCAGGGTACAAACCTGTCCCTCTGGACCAACCAATTGTTCGGCATCCAAAATTACCACGGCTAAACTCACAGGAATTCAGGAAGCACACAACGGAAGAAATTTAAAGAGAACAAAAACTTTAGCTCATCTCTGTCCTCCATGAGGTCATTTCTCATTAGGTCACTTCTGTTTACAAAATGGCTGAAAACAGCAAAAGATGAAGTACGTTTCCTGAAGTTAGTGAGGTCCAATATAAAATTCTCAAATGTATAAGAAAAATAAATACATAGTGACCATTGCTTAGAATAATCTCAGAATCATCACCGATTTGTTCATGTGTATCTATAAACTGTATAAAATAAATATATAAAGCATATGAAAAATATTTGTACTTTGTATGGATGGATACATATATTTTGCATTTACTTTTATATAATGCCCCCATAAATGAATCCACACATTTAAAACAAGGACCACTAGCAATCATGATTACAGGATCAAATAAAATATGTGTTTGTGAATTATTTTTTAAATATTTTATTGTGTGAATTATGATTTTTAACTGCATTTTTATAAAATGGTCTCTATCCATGAATATCATACCAACCCTGACTTTCTCTAACTGATACTGTAAGGAAATATGTGGGCTTTATTGACACAAAATGAATAGTATGTGACATTAATTTTATTCCTGTTTTTTGAACTGCTGAGATAAACCTAAGCCCTCATCCATGAAACAGTCTGCCACAAAGCTATACCCTACAACACAAGTTCAACACATTTCTTACATACTCACATGTGAAATTTGAACTCTGTTAAACACCCTTCAGATACGTAGGGCCTTGGATCTGATGTTTTAAATTATTTTCTTTTATACTTTGTTCACTGGCTAAGAGCTAAATGCAACAGACATAGAATCATTAAAACAGTGTGTTATGGGTTTCCATGGAATAAAATCATGTGGGTCATTTTAAAGCTAGTACGTATCACATAACTTATCATTCATACATTCCTGCATTTGTTTGAACATACATTGGAATTTTATTCAGCTGAAGAAGTAGAACTTTCTTATCATTCTTCTCATGGAAGCAGCATTCACAATATTCTTTCTAAATGCCCTATCTTTGTATCAAGCTTGAACTATCATGGTTTTTTATAGTCTTCCTAGTTTGAACTTTTTCTTTAAATCAGTGGGCCATGCTGTTTTAAAGTCTTATGACAGATGTTGGCAGAGAAAAATAGTTAATATTGAGACCTGTGGTGTGGTAGGGATAGAATGGCAGATTCTATCAGTTTATGATGGTGAGTGGCTCTAGCTGGATAAAATTTTATTATTCTCAGCACTCGAGAGGCAGAGGCAGGTGGATCTCTGTGAGTTCAAGGCCAGCCTGGTCTACAGAGTGAGTTCCAGCTGGAGCTACAGGGAGACCTGTCTCAAAAAATAAATTATTAGTATTGTCAGGCTGAAAACTGAATTTTCCAGCTTATCCAAACCCTGAAGATGCATGCCTAATGTTATTCCTTACTTCACTCTCTATTTAAAATATGCAGCTAAGACTCTCAAGTCTCACTAGCCAAGCCCCCTCATGTAACAGAGGGCAATGAACACAGATGGCCACAACTGGCCAAAGTGTAGAGAAGAGGAGACTGCAGAGTGTGTGTCCCTAGGTAAGACGACTGACTATATTAAACTTCACCCTCTCAGGACTCAGGGACCACTGAGGAAGAGGGAGGGGGCAGAAAGATTGTAAGAGCCAGGGAGGAGGTGCATGAGCACAGGAAGCAGAGATTTAAGGCTTCAGGGAACTTGCTCACATGAACTTCCAGCAATGGTGACTGCATGCACAAGACCCATGCAAGATCAAACTGACAAAGACCCATAGAGCTGGGGAAGTGGACAGGAGGCTCCAGCCTTAGCTGGTGATCTATTGACAGCTAGTCACTGTTGGGTGAAGGAGAGTTGGTCTTCTTTACGGGAGTGACACTAGATGGACTGACTAGGCTCCAGTGGATGAAATCACACTAGGAGTCCTCTGGGTACACAAACTTAACTCCATATTCTTTTACATATATAACAGAATGCATGAGATCCAATGGGCAGGTTATGGGGGATGAGATAGGGGAAGGGATATAAATATGATTATTATAATAGTATACAAAATTAACAAAAATTCAATAAAAGGTATACTAAAATATGTATCAGTCTGCCTAGCTTAACCAGGGTTTCCCTGCTTTTAAAAATTCCTGCTAGAGTTGTATGGGGCGGTACACTCTCCAATCCTAGAACCTGAGGGTCTTAGGCAAAAGGATGTTCAAGGTCAGTCTGGTCTACATAGCAAGGACCTACCTGAAAATCGTTCAAAAACCCAGGGTTTGAGAAATGGTGCAGGAGTTAGGAGTGCTTGCAACACAATCACGAGGGAGGCCTGATGTTCAGATCGCAGCACTCATGTGGCAAGCTGATTATTCTGCACACACTTGTAACTCCACCCCGAGGGTTCTGATGCCCTCTTCTGTCCTCCTCAAGCATGCATCCACAAACCTGTGCACATACAGTAGTGCACAAATATGCACACAGAGGTTCATACACACACAAACACATAAAATAAGTCTTTAAAATATGTGAAATAAGAATCTTCAATGTAATAACCACTTCCAGATAGTGTCATACTTTAAATACTAGTCTCTAAGTTTATAAGCATGTCTAATAGTACAGCTCAACTAAAGTGCATGTTTAGCATGTGAAAGCCTGGATTCTATGTCCCCTCCATTCCTGTGTACTGCAAAAAATATGATTGAAGGGGAAAAAGAGAAATTATACTTGTTTTAACTTTCAACTCTTTGAATAGCACATACTGTGGTTGACTGAAGTAGAATATAATGTATTTATGGTAGCCAGACATGGTGTCTGGCTTTAATCCTAGCACTTGAGAGGCAGAGGCAGGTGGATCTCTATGAGTTCAAGGTCAGCCTGGTCTACAGAGAGAGTTCCAGGACAGCTGGGACTACAGGGAGACCCTGTCTCAAAAAGACAAAAAAAAGTATTTATCCATTCAAATAAAGGCTTCTGGATGAGAAGCTCTGGTCAAATATTTGTTCTTTGGACCCTGACCAGTTACTCACTTTCTCAACATCTCAATTAGTGTAGTTTGGTTTACCTAGATTTGATTTTATTTCCTCTCTCTCTCTCTCTCTCTCTCTCTCTCTCTCTCTCTCTCTCTGTTTTGAGACAAAGTCTCATGTACTCAAAATCTAAGGGTGTGCTTGAAGTTCTGAACCTCTTCCTCTGCTTCTTGCTTACAGGTATGAACAAGCAGCCTGCTTTATGAGCTGGTGGGAAGTGAACCCAGGTCTTCAGGCATGCTGGGTAGGCATGGAGGGGCTGAGAGACAATCTCCAGTCCCTTTCTTTCTTATATCAAACACTTCCACTTGGCTATTTAATCACTATAACCTTGTTGATAGAAGTTTCTCCCTAAGGTGAACTTGTATTGGGGCATTCACATCTATTTCTTTCAGAAGATATACTAATTTTAGCAAAAACAAATAATTACTTTTCCACAGAACTGAATACTTTTGTTAAAACTTTATTCTTTTAAGGAAGATCTTGACAATCTTTCGTCTGTGAGCTTCTACCTAGACCAGCATATCTACCCTTACAAAGACACAAGAGAGGCTCCAGGGTTCAAAATCTAGTAGGAATTCCCTAGACACGCATGGTAAAAATGATAAGCTTTGAATTTAACAGGGCATTGGCAGCTTAGCTAAAGTCATGACTAAACCCATGAATCAAAAACGAAGCTTGAATCTCTCTCTTTTTTTTTTTTTTAACTAGGCAAAGAATCCCCAAGCTAGTCAGGAAACTCTGTCTATTCAGCACACAAATATGTCATCAGCCTAATTGTCCTCCTCAGTACACAATGTGTCAGTGGTCACATCTGCAGGATGTTGGGCCTGTCATACTGGCAAGCAAGTTACTCTGTCTCCACAGGATGTTGGTGTGAATATAGATTCACAAAGGTGCATGTTTAGATTGTACAGTATGAGTGTGTGTGCATGAACACGTACACATATAAAAGTGAACACACAAATGCATTTGTGATCAGGGTTTATATATATACATATATTGCTATTTTTAAAAGTAAAATGTCTCTAAATACCCATGTGTTAAAGGCTTAGACCCCATCATGGTGCACTGAGCCCTTTAAAATGCCCAGACTTCAAAGGAGTTTAGTGGGATGTATTTGGGTCCTTGGGCTTGCTACCTTGGAACCTATCATAGAATCTTAGTCTTTCTTTCTCTTTTCTTATTGAGAAATAAAAAAATAGAGATGTCTGGTTTTGTTCAACTACCTACTTCTATCCAGACTATGCTACTTCACTACAGACCCAAAGCAATAGATCAATGTAACACAAGCTAGAAGTTCCCTAGCTCAGGCCCCAAACAAATCTTTCATATATTATATTCAGTGTGATAGTTATAGAAATCTGCAAAAGTTTATTCTTCATCTAATACCTAGATACACAGTTTACAACTAACTGCTCAGATGAGTAGGAAAAACTAATTTCATCATGTATATTATAGTTCACATTGATAGCATTTAATGCATTATGTCTATGAATTAAAAGCTAAAGGTGTTCAATATGAATGGTAGACAATGGAAAGTTACGTGTGTATATAGTTTTCCTTCACAGAGAAACTGTTCCAAAGCAAGTCATTATATTTAGTGCTCTTACATAGAATCTTGTAGTTGTACAATGGATACTGCTTAAATATGAATGATGACTCTCTCATTTACCTGCATATTGAGGAAGAATATTTCTCTATCTTTTTCTATTAGGTTCTATCAAGGAAGATAGTGCCTAAACTCTAATTTACTGTCAGTCTCTAGCACACAACATTCTGCTCTTCCCTTAGGCAAATCTATAATACACTGAGGATCTTCTAGGAGAATAATGAATTCTATGATCTGTTTGTCATTTACAATTCTACTAATGAAGTATCACGAAACACAGCCCTTAGAATTCCACTGTAAAAGAGCCACGGATGTGTGTAGATTGCCACCTTTTTGTCCTGTGGGGTGATAAGAGAAAATATTTGGGCTGAAACCATGAAAATCTGACTAATGCCACTGTGGTGGAGAGGATTTTATCTCTTCTTGTTCTTTCTCACTTTCTCTGCAGCCTCAGGACCTTCATAACTACTAATCCCTTCACCTGAAGCGGTCTGGGAGATACCTGCAGTGACCCGCCCATTACTTCCCTTAAATCTATTCTCCACAACATAGCTGCTGAGGACAATGCTTTCGGAACAAGCATGAAAACTGCAGTTAGATGCCTACCACCAGTGGTTGAACCTGCAATCCCAGCTTTTGGGAGCTAGAGACAGATGGATCCCTGAAGCTTATTAGCCTTGACAAGTCCATGGGCTTCGTGTTCAGTAAGAGACTTTGTCTCACAAACTATGGTGGAGCATGATTGAGAAAGAAATACGCATCTACTTCTGCTGGCACATGTACACACACATACACACACACATACACACACACATACACACAAGCAGGGGAAATCTTTTGTTATTCTCATAGGCTCTCATACATGTCAAAGTCATTCCATATTTTTTTACTAACCAAAAAGATATAGAAAATATGTTTTTGTTTCTCTCAGCCAAATAAAATATAAACTAAATCACATAGGAAAACATTACCTGACAGTCATTTCTATGCTCTAAGGTCCAGCTTTGTGTTGACTGCTTGGAAAATGGTCAGTCAATTTTTATTGAATAAATAATTTATCCAGAGCAATGTTTCTTTAGATCTTTCCAGAACTTCATTGTGATTCCTGTGCTCTTACTACCAGAGATCATTACTAAATGGAGACGCATCATGAAAATTTGCTTCAAGTATGGTCTCAGTTTCTTCCCTACTGTGCTACTGTCTTCTGGAGAAATTTAGGAGACATTCGGGGCTCTGGATATCTAGAGACATTTCTTCTTCCTTGTCTACTCGCTGGCCTCTTCAGTTTTTCATGAAAGATGCCTACATGCTTCCAGCTCTAATTAGGGGAAATAAATCTTCTGTGTATGCTGGAAGTTACAGCTTGTCCAAATTGAAGACATAGATACTGTCTCAGGTAGAGACAGATGCTGTCTGCCTCTTCTTGCAGAAATCTCATCCTTCACTCAACAGTCATTATGTAGGAGCATCAAGGGCAGCAAGGGCCAGGCACTAGATGGGAAAAAATGCAGCCACTCATTATATATACATGTATATGTAATATGTAATATTATATTATATATGTGTAATATTATATATATTTATATATGCACAAATGTTTGAATGCATTACCTTATGTGTGTATGTGCATCTTAACTGTATTTGTGTAATGCCCACAGAAGCTAGATAAGGGTCTGAGCTCCCTTGTAACTTGTGACAGACCATTGTCAGCCAGCTGTGGATGACTGGAACCCAGATGCTCTGCAAGTGCAGCCTGTGCTCTTAAGTGCTGAGCCATCTCTCCAGTCTCCAAAGCCTCTCTTTTCAGACAGTATTACTTCAGGCAACTAATATGCAAATATTACTAAAGTGCATGTTAGTAAATATGCAAAATTTTAGGCAGTAAAAGTGCAATAAGGTAGATAAAACAGGAGTGTAAAAATCATGTAGGTTAGCTGGGGACTGAGACACTTGATTCCTTTGAAAAAAAATCCAAGTATCCAGAATGGGTAGAGCATCTTTGTAGTAAGGATGAGGGACATGACATTGGAGCTGCCATTTTTCTTACTTCACGTTGCCTGGAGGTATAGTCCAAGATAAAGATTCAAGTGTGAACTTTCTATTAAAAATTGCAACCAGGAAAAGTCAATTTGACAGTGGGGATCTGGAGGGGGATGTCAAAGAAGATAAGAGGAGGGATGGAATTCTATGAGATCATAAGATACAACTTGGATTTTTTTGTAGTGGCAGCCAGAGGTAACATAACTTCATGGTTTGTTCCATTGCAACATGAAAGTTAGGCTTTTAAAGGCCCATCCAAGAGTCAGAGGTCACTCTCCAGGTCCAGCTGTCTTATCATTCAGGGAGCCAGGAGCCTGAGGGCAACTGATTCACCTTGACTTTGGGACTGAATGTAGAACTTGACATGCTGAGCAGAGCCAGAGCATCTGTAAAATATGAGGTGGTCCTGATGAGGGGTTGGTAAAAGAGCTGGCCCACTAAGATCCAATGAGAGTCCCTCTGCCAGAAGAAAAGGAAAGGTAATATTTCATGAGTTTGAAGAAGACTATTGCGGTGTAGTGTACAGTCGTGGTGAAATCAGTACAGGACACAAGACCGGGGAGATGCAGGTTGTGAATAGGAGTTTAGATTTAGTTCTGCTGCACTTTGGATATGTGTAGTAACTTCTGCTCAAAGATCTCTTTGATAAAGACTTGGTTTCCAGGGAAATTATATTTAAATGTATTATATACCTTTAAGGAATGCAGGCTTAGAAGAAGTCCTTTCCAGGACAGTCCTCAAAGGACATCTTGGGACTAGGGTCTCTCTCTAGATCCTTGCTCATAATGTGAGCAGTTTTTTTCACTTTTGCCCCCCTCATTGAGATTTGTTAGCCTTGAGGACTCTGAGCCCCAAAGAAAATGGACCATCTGATTCAGACTGCAAGCCCAGAAATATGAGCTAAATAAACCCTTCCTCTTTACGAGGGCCAGGTATATCATTCTAGTAACAGGAAGATGGTTGATATAGATTATTCTAAGCATGATTCAACTTTTGAGAAGGTAGGAAACACGTGTACATCATTTTAAATTCATTTTCGCTACTAGGAGGAAAATGGTTTTCAAAAGGGCAAAGTTGGGAAATAGCAGTTAGGGAGATAGCTCAAACAGTGATGTCCTTGCCATGTTAAACAAAAGAGGACCTGAGTTTGATCCCTAGAGACTATGCAAAAGCTGGCCTGAGGATGTTCACTTCAATTCCTAGCACTGGAGAGGTGGAGGCAGGGGCTTCACTGCAGCTCCTTGCCAAATTTGGAGCCAAATTTGACAGGTCCAGGTTCAGTGGTAAGGAGATGAATAAGGAGTAAGGAGATGAGAAAATGTGGCAGACCTCGACACTGATGTCAGGTCTCCAAACACATTAATGAACAAACATTTCACACACACACACGCACACACACACACACACACACACACACAAACACACAAACACAAACACACACAAGGCCTTTAACTTCTCTGGATTTCAATAAGAATTAGGACTTGAAAATATATTACAGTTGAGAGAAATTGAATGCTTATACAATATCTGCTTATCTCAGTCATGGGTCTCTGTTATCTCTCTATATATAATCTATATAATCTATCATCTATTTCCATGCACATACCCACACATTCACACAAGTACACAGGTTATTTTATTTTGTTTATTTTTCATAGAATCCAACCTTATGCCAAACTACTTCTACATTTCATATTAGAAAAGACAAATAGGGGCGTCTCCTCTTTTTGAATGCTGTACATTTGCACACAGGCTTTTACAGAATATGTAAATGACCTTTTATGAATGTTTTGATTTAATTATCTCACAATACAAATGTCCAACTTAATACATAAGGAGGCTCCTCAGCTTCAATGAGTTATTTCCTAAACACTGTAGAAAGTAGCTCACAAAAACTCTAAAGGATTAAGCTAAGTTACATTATTAAGGAAGGCTCTATTTCATAATATCTTAAATTTTGGAAATTAATAAATATCTTTTTTTTTAATTTTTTTATTTTTTGCATGTGTATGAATGTATTGTCTGCATGCAGGTCTGTACACCCATGTCGTGCAATGCCGCGGAGGTCAGAAAAGGGTCTCGGATTCCCCTGGAACTGGAGTTCTCCTGGAATTGGAGTTACAGACGGTTCTTAGCCGCCATGTGGGTGCTGGGTATCGAACCCGGGTCCTCTGCAAGAGCATCGGTTGCTCTTAACCGCTAGGCTATCTCTCCAGCCCCATTAATAAATATCTTAATATGTGCTATCTGAGTTCTCTAAAAATACATTCACTGTTAAAGCTTTAATTATGTGTATGTGTCTGAGTCTGTGTGTAAGTACGTGCATGACCATGTGGGACCCATGGAGGCCAAAGTCATTAGATCCTGCTGGAGTTGGAGTTACAGGTATTTGTGGGCCACCAGACATGTGTGCTAGTAATCAACTCGGTTTCTCTTTAAGAAGTACACACTCTTAATAGCTGATCCATCTCTCTAGCCCCAACACATGTGTTTCTATGTGTACACTGCTCTCATGGAATTATGGACAGCCTCGGGTTAACTGTAGCTGCTATTTGATTGTCATAGAGCAGTCATGTTGACAGGGACCCCCGGAGCTTTCTCCAGATCTGCTGCTATGATTTGAGGTCAGAAATTGTTTCCATGACAATCTCCACATGGTCAGGACTATTGATTGCTGCCTTGTATCCATTAAAAATAACATGTTACATCAAATATCCACAGGTGAGCAGTGCTTAATCCTTTAGTTACTGCTTAATCGTATGTGAATGGAATTGCAATGATTACTGAGCACCTTAAACATTTTCCTCCATTTTGTCTTCTGTGTGTCTACACTTCTTTCCTTAACAAATTTATGTCTTATAATCAGTATTTATTTTCTCTATTTAAGATACATTTATGTGATTTTGAAACCCGAATTATTCGCACTTGTTGATTTCCTTAAAGATTATAGTAATGAGTTGATCTTAAAGTAGTGAAAGGATCAACACACCATTGTCTTCCATCGGTAGGGTAGGACAAAACTGTATTTTAACAGACCTGTGTCTTTAACACTAGTGAAAACAAAGAAACTGAAGACAAAAATAAGCAGCTTCTGTTTGCCAGTGGCCACCCCTTATTTCATCTAGTGCCTTTAGAGCTGCACCTTGATACTGTGAATGAAAACATACCACGGAGTTCAAACTTGTGAGCATCACACAGGCATGCTGTATAGGAAAACAGAGAAAATACGCTAATACAAATTTAAAAAATCTCACAATTTCTCAAATAAATAAGCCTGATAGATTGATTGCCCTGTGAAGACAAAAATATACAACTTCCCCAGGTATGGAGCTCATGAAACAAAAATGCAGACATTGAGAAGACAACTCTCTATCTCAGTCATAGCAGCCATTCCATTCCCTTTCACGATTTTTGCACCATATTTTTAAGTTGTTTTTAAAATCTTAGATTTAAATTTTCTATTTTTATTTCTTTAATGATCCTTTTCTTCTTATATTTTACAATTTAAAAAAATCTCAATTTGTTCAAAAACGTTTAATTGAAACTTTTGAGAAAGCATACTCTCGTTACTGAAAAAAATTAATCAGCAAAATCAGTGAACTAATTTTAATGATGATTACTATTTTAATGGGTGAATATTTTTAGCTCCATCTGGAATGCAAAAACGCTCTCTGACTTGTGAGATTTAAAGTGAGCACAAACTGCATAGTGCCGCATCTAACAAGCATAGCACATTATCTTAATTCCAGTTAGAAAGATATTTATAGAAGAGACTAAACACTGCGGCACAGGTAATGAATAAATGATGCAGGACGCTAAATTCTGAGAAGTGGCAATGAAATGATCCCTGAATGGCTTCAGCCAGCGATGGTTCTGCTGAGGAAAAGAGTCATCCCATGCTGCCCCATTTTTCTCATTTTATGAGAAAAAATATATCTACCCATTTAAGTTAAAGCTGTAAACTATTACTGCATAATACCTGGTGAAGTATGTTTATGACTCTCGTTAATCAAACATGAGTGCTGTGTGTCCACTCTTTAGTCAGAGGAGAATGGAATTTTCCATAGAACACCATGTTATGAATGGCTCTGACTCATGCTATGTTCCTATAAATAAGGCCTCTGTGAAAAGTGCATTGCAGAAGTCTCTGTGTGGAATATTCTCACCGATGGTTTTTGACCTCGGTATCTGTTATGTGAACTAAATGTTCTGTCATTTGTTTTCGCAGTTGAAGCATTAGATGGAACCATAATATTTATGGCTGCACATTTCATCGCTGTTGGTATAATGTGTTGTGAGGCAGGATTCTGTGAGGCTGGCAAGGGACAGGAAAACCTTGGGGAGTGTGAGGTTTTATGCTGGCTACAAAGGCAAACATGAGACTCACTTGTTTCTACAATAGCTTTGTGAATAAAATTAACTGTATTGAGACATTTCCAAAGGAAACTGCTAGTGTGGAGTTCAGCCTATGGAACTGGAAACAAGAGATAGCAAGGATAATAAATAGTAATCACCAGCAATCAGGTAGCCATGATTTAGGTGTACCCACCTATCTGACAGAACTATAATCCGTTCTCTTCCTGTGTCTACTATGGCCAAGAACAATGACCTCCAAGACAAAAGCAGTCTCTGCCACCCAGTGCCCTTACTCACCAGAACACTATGGATAAATGATCAATTAAGGCTTTTGACTTCAGTGGCAACCAGCCCGAGATAAAATATTTCATCTTTGGCATCAAGCATCCATCATGCGGCAAAGAGACATATCCACTTTTGACCAAAGAACCCTGGGCAAGGAAACGGTCAATGCAATAGACCCTGTGGATCTTAGCATTTTCTCCTGTGGCAAAAGCTGAATGAAATTAAGTAGAAAGAATGATTTGGCTTTCTCAGGGGGTCATTTTTGTTAGCAGTGTCTCCTACTGAAAACATTTCTTTAACCTTTTATAATAAATGAAATAGCCACATTATTAGATAAGTGCTCAATTCCATTTTCAGGGCTATGATTTTGAATCTTTCAAAGCATCTCCTTATTTGCAGAAAATGTTATGTGGTTGCTGCTCTGAAAGAATCCATTTTTTGCATATATATGAACACAGCCACCATCCTAGACTACCCAGGTGTCGCATGTGTCACACACTTGTGACTGTTGAACACACGTGCCTGCACCTACCTTCTCCTCAGCTGAGAGATAAAATTGCTTTTATAATATAAACTACAGAGAAAATTTTTATTATTGCTAATATAGCCATACTAACTGTGAACGAGACCTTGGTTTAAAGTCAGAGGGTGGATTTCAGTGCTTCTGAGAAGAGACAGGAAAAAAGAAAGGCAATGGTCCCTTTTAAGTTCTCTCTTAGTGTAAAGACACATTGTTTCCCAGCATAGCAGGAAGAAATTAGTGTAAGATACAAGGTTCCAGGACCACTCCCTGGTGTTCTCCCACATTGAGTTTTTTCTCATAGTGCTTTTATATGCCAGGTGTGCAGAGCACAAAAGCCTGTAAATATTTATGTAATAAAACATCCTCTTTCCTTCCAAAACTATTGTGAATATGACAACTAAGTCAGCCACTCATCTGCCACCCTAAAGACTTTGATAGCAAACCCTGGTTATTTTGTTTAATTCCTCTCATTCAGTTTCCTTTTCTTCCATAAGATTTTCACTTACGGAGTTTATAATTTGCACAAACCCACTTGTGACTCTAGAGATCACCCCCAAGGACTTTGGCTCTGTTCTCTGATTTCTTCCTCCTCTCTTCTCTATCTCTTGCTCATGTGTGTGTGTGGGGGGGAGGTTATTCATATGTGTGTGTAGGTGGGCATGCATGTCTATTTGCATGAAGCTCAGTGATAGACAGGCAGACATCTCTTTCATTCTTCATCTTATTTCCTGAGACAATGTCTCTTTCTGGAAATGAAGTTCACTATTCAGCTAAAAGAGTTGAAGAGCAGAATAGCAAGGGAGTGCTAAGACTCTTCCTGCTTCAGCTTCCGTGGGACTGAGAACACAAGTACCTGCTGTGGTGAGCAGTGTCTTATGTGGGCTCTGGAAGATCGACAGCAGGTCTTCACGGTTGTAAACAAAGCACTTTACCAACCCAACTATATTCCCAAACCCCACCTGCCTTCTTTTTGAGAATGCCATTATTTTTTTCCATTGCATTAACTTGTTCCTCTATATCCCTTCTCTCTTAACACATTATTGCTGCAATCCTATCTTAAACTGAATTCTCTCAAAAGGAGATCTTGAGCTGGAGTTTGATGGTGAGGATTTGTCACTAAATTCTTCCAAGAGAAATTAATTGTTAAGGGAGTAAAGGACTGTAGCAAGAGGAAGTTTAGGTGAAGATGCATACTCAGCCCAGTCCCGCAGGGAGCCCTGCTATGGCAGTTAACTCTTAGAGCTTATTCTTCTGAAGACACACGGGGGCTCTTGTGCTCCATAGTTGATCTGACAGCAGGAAGAGGTAATGAAGGTAGACATGGCCACTCTTGCAGAGCTACCTTCTGAAGACAAACCTTAGCAACAGAGCAGGGAGAGGAAAAAATACACAAACTGCTAGTTCAAAGGATAGAGGAGCAGGGGTAGAGTGAAACCCATGTCTACTGTCAAATTCTATAGCTTAAGCTGACGTGGAAGTCACTTTGTAGCCTAGGCTGGCCTGGAACTTGGGATCCTCCTGTTTCTATCTTCCAAGCCTGTGAATTTCCAAAGGTCTGAGCCACTAAGCACAACTTCTGTTTTTCCAGTTCTTGAGTTGACAAATTAATATATTCACTTTTGTTTCATATATATATATACATATATACGTCTATATATATGATATATATATATTATATATATATAATCGTGATTTTGCATTCTATTTCAGGGAGCAGAAACATGACAGAACTCTTTCACTATACATTGTTACTCACTCATTCACCATACAATGTTCATCAGTTGTGATCAGACAGCAGTATGTTTTAAATTAGACTTGGTTCCAGGGGTGCAGGATGATGAAAAGGGTGAAGAAACAGACCAGGAGTGTTTCCTTGATTCTAGCTCTCACCACTATGAAGTAAATGGCCTAAATTTCCTTATTTTTTTGACAAGAAAATAAAAAGGGAAATAAACACAAAAGCAAGTGATAAGCTTTTGTCATTGTACACTTGTAATAACAAAAATTCTTATTTAGGGAGTGGGAGAAGATGAATAATAACCTAGAATTTATGACATCATTATAGCTGAGTGATTATTTTTATGTTATTAATGAATAGACAAAGCCTGTGGTGAAAGTATATATCTGGTCACATAGCTAAAAATAATAAATAATTAAATAATAAATATGAATTAAGAAGATGGGTCTCAAATCTGGGTTTTCCTACATCTAGGACAAGTTTGCTTTTTAAAATTTATAATATTCACATCATAAATAACCATGGGGCATGAGTAGCAAGTCAGCGAGAAGAACAAAGCCTTGGAAATCCGTCAGTTCATAATTTATGGAAATACTAACAGAGACTTAGAATCAGCCTTGCTCGTCTCAAAAATTTAGCCATTAGAGATTTTACTTAAAATACATATTTTACTATAAAATGTGACAAACACTAAACTGTGATTGAAAATTATATTACAAAATTGTAAGGTGCGTACATTTTCAATCTACCCATTTATTCGTCCATGCAACAGAAGTTGCCTGTGTATTGAGAGCTGGGGTTGAAAGAAAACTAAGGTTGATTTCTACCATACAAAAAGCTTCTATCCTAGAGTGGTGGGCCACACCTTTAATCCCAGGACTCAAGAGCCAGAGGCAAGCAGACCTTTATCAGATGTAGGTCAGCCTGGTCTACAAAGAGAGTTTCAAACTAGCTGGGATTCACAAACAAACAAAGAAATGAACAAACAAACAGTAAATGAAGCCAAATGAGTTCAACGCAATGCTCTAAGAAGATGTGATTTCCTGTGTTACTTCACTTAACATAATGTCTTCTAGCTCCATCCATTTACCTGCAAAGTTCATGATGTTGTCCCTCTTTACCCCTACATAGAACTCCATTGTATACATGTACCACATTTTCTCTATCCACTCGTCAGTTGAGGGGCACCTGGGCTGGTTCCAGCGTTTTGCTATTGTGAACAGAGCTGCAATAAACATAGCTGTGCATGTATCTTTGCAGTAAGATGTGTCTTTTGGATATATACCTAGGAGTGGTATGACTGGGTCAAATGGAAGGCTCATTTTGAGTCTTCTAAGGGTTCTCCACACTGCTTTCCATAGTGGCTGTACAAGTTTACATTCCCACCAGCAATGGATGAGTGTTCCCCTTTCCCCACAACCTCTCCAGCACTTGGTATCATTCGTGTTCCTGATCCTAGCCAGTCTTATTGGAGTAAGGTGATATCTCAGAGTGGTTTTAATTTGCATTTCCTTAATTATCAGAGATGCTGAACACTTCTTAAGATGTTTCTCGGCCATCTCTATTTCCCCTCACCCCCCCCCCCCCGCTGGAAGGTGGGGCTGTGGGGGTTTGGGCACAACAGCCTGCAAATTGGTTTTACATGAAGGATGCTTGTACTCATGGATTATCACTTATAGCTAAAAAATGAGAAAAAAAAACTGAGAGAAATATGCAGGACAGTTATGGCAGAATGCATGATCTGGGTTGGGGTGGGGGTGGGGAGGAAGGGAAAGGTAAATATGCCTGAACTGAATTGGAAAATGATGTATGAAATGCACAAAGCATCAATAAAAAAATGTTAAAAAAAAAGATGTGATTTCTATCACAGACACATAAGCAATGCAGTGGTCAGTGTCAGGTGGAAGTCTCTGGAAGAACTTCGTAAAAAGTATGTTTTCTTAAAGACTTTAATATTAATAGATGAGATGCTTCTACATAATCTTTAATGTTAAGTCCACATTGAGCTGCATAAGGGCTATAGACCATCCCCCCAAAATAATAATAATAATAATAATAATAATAATAATAATAAAAATAATACCTAAGTGTTGCCCCAAGATAAAATGTTAATGTAGACCCAAGTAATAGGAATGGGAAGTCAACAGGCCCAAACAATGGAATTAGAGTTTTTCCTTAAGATTTATTTATTATTTTTAATTATGTATATGTGTCTGCATATGGGTGAGTGCCTGTGACTGCAGTGCCTACAGTGGCTAGAAGAGGGGGTCAGACCCCTGGGAGCTTGAGAGGCAGGCAGCTTTAAGCCGCCCAAAGTGAGTTTAGGGAGCTGACCTTGGATCCTCTAAAAGAAAAGAAGCAGTTTTAACCCCTGGAGCCATTTCTCCAGCCTCTGAAAGAGAACATTTTGCAACAAAATTATAAATGGAATTAAGATGTCCTGGTGTGCTACTTAGGTTTTTTTTATTATTATTATTAATTTTATTTATTTCTGTATGTGTGAATGTACTGTCTGCGTGCAAGTTTGTGCACCCGTGTCGTGCAATGCCGCGGAGGTCAGAAGAGGGCGTCGGATTCCCCTGGAACTGGAGTTATCCTGGAATTGGAGGTTCAGACGGTTCTCGGCCGTCATGTGGGTGCTGGGGATGGAACCCGGGTCCTCTGCAAGAGCGGTCGGCGCTCTTAACCGCTAGGCCATCTCTCCAGCCCCGCTACTTGGGTTTTATCAGCTTAACACAAACCGACACATATCTGGGAAGCTGCGCCCGTCAGGCTGGCTGTGCGCATGTACAGGGAATCCACTTCCTTGGTTTCCAAGTCCTGTAGAAGAGCCTGGCCCCTGTGAGCAGTGCCATCTCTGGGCAGGTGGGCTTGCGTTGTTTAGAAATGGGAGCTGAGCCAGGCAGGGGGGAGCAAGCCAGGCTGCAGCCTTCCTCCGATGATGGATTACAACTTGTCAGATGAAACACGCCCACGTTGGTTTTGGTCTGTTTTATCCCAGCAACAGAGAAGCAAAATAAAACACCTGAGAATTCCGTGATGCAGTTTCAAAGAAATAACAATTTAATTGTTTCTATAATTTGAAATTTTTAATTTGACACAAAACTTTGAGAATTGATCAAAAAGCAAGAGATCCCTACTTTATTTGTGATGTTTCTTCGACTTTTGTTCAAAGCAAAACTACTGAGAGAAATGGTAGCAACTGATGCAAAACCAGATGGTGAATTGTCTCAAAGGGAGCTGTCCTGTGCCTGCTGCAGCTCAAGTCCACCCAAAGTGCATGAATTGTCTCAAAGGGAGCTGTCCTGTGCCTGCTGCTGCTCAGGTCCACCCAAAGTGCATGAACAGTCTCAAAGGGAGCTGTCCTGTGCCTGCTGCTGCTCAGGTCCACCCAAAATGCATGAACAGTCTCAAAGGGAGCTGTCCTGTGCCTGCCGCTGCTCAGGCCCACCCAAAGTGCATGCCAGCACCCAGGGAGTCTTTCTCCTCACTAAGATTAGGGCCTCCACTTTGGCACTGCAAAAATCACCTTTCTGCTCTTCTATGTCTGCCCGCCCTGTAGAGTGTCAGAGTCTCCTCTCAGTCTGCCATTCACTGCCACTCAAGAACCTTTATGTTGCTCCCTTGATCCACTTTGGCTGCACAGAGAAGCCTACTCAGCTTTCTCTATTTTTACCCACCCTAAATGGCTCATTTAGGGTGAGCACAAATGGAAACAAAATTTGGAGTTCGCCTTCCTTTTTGATTTACACTACCCCACTAATCTCCTTGCTCCTTTTTAACATAGAAGAGGTCATGTGACAGAACCACATGACAGGTGTCATTTGGCTACCGCTTTACACAATTTGTTCACAGATTTACAGAACCAGCCATAAGTTTCTGTTCCCTTACTGATTTCACCAACAATATACAGATATCAGGCAGACTGAACCATAAACAGCACAGATTACAAATTCTGGAATCACCAAGCAAGGATGCTACTGGCTTTCCTGTAAAATTCTTAGCTTATTGCCCCTAAACTAAAAGTGTAAACGTTATGAGTCTCTCATCTCCTGAAAATCCGTAATTACTGCTAGAGGGTTAAGGTAGGTGCAGAAGAGAAGGGGTTGGGGAAGGTTTGGATAAAGTGGACAAAATCTGTTTGCAGTTAAAGAGAAAATGGAATGGAAAACTGTGAAGACAGCGAGAAGTTACCACACTAATGAAAGCTGTTATCCATGGAGGAGCTGGGAACTCTGACACACTGTTCATTGAAGCTTTCTGTAAACTGAAAACTGCTCTCATAAAGAAAAGGCATTAGCTTAAAAAATGAAATGGATATTTGCATATTATAACCAACAGATATAGATATATTTCAGATGTGGCCACACATATCCAATGGGATTCATGGTTTTATTTACAAAGACCACCATTTTCCTCTGGCTTTGGTTCTGTCAGTGGTAGCTAGCCCATTTATGAACATCTGAGGTTGGCACATGTTGGTGGAATATGCTGTCCAAGGAAGCTTCTCCTGATGGTTCTCTCTTTGGCTGTCATGCATGCTTCTGTGTTCCACCTTGAGAGCAGCCATTCTGTTAACAGAAGGGAAATAGCCATCTGTAATTGGATCTAGGATGTTGTTTGTTTGGAGTGGCTCACTCTAATGTCACAGTATCTCTACAGACCTAAATTACCCTCTATCAGAAACTGTAGAAAACTAAAGATGTTTGGTTCTTGTAGGACCTTTGGCTGCCTCTCCTAGCCTGGCCTTTGTGATATCAGACAGTGGAATGGGACTCAGGAAGTAACCAACAGATTCCTCTGCTTGGTCTGGGTCCTTTGCTTGATTCCGCAGCTGGCTATGTCCTGGAACTGTGGGAGAAATGCACTGCCGGATTCTCCTCACACTTGCAAGCTGATCCTGATCAAGTCCCTCAGAACTATCTTCCTTCCTTCCTTCCTTCCTTCCTTCCTTCCTTCCTTCCTTCCTTCCTTCCTTCCTTCCTTCCTCTCTTTCCTTCTTTCTTCCTTTGTTTTGTTAAAAAGAAAATAAACTCAAATAGTAGCAAGATTTTATTTTTTACCTCAAATGGTACTGCTTGAAGTCTAGAGATTAAATATTTATGTTGGAGAACTAGTTTTGATGCAATGTTGATAAAAACCATACAAGACAAATTCTTCACACCTGAGTCTCATCTTTCCTATGGTGATGAGTAGCCGGGCATGGTGGTGCACGCCTTTAATCCTAGCACTTGGGAGGCAGAGGCAGACGGATCTTTATGAGTTCAAGGCCAGCCCAAAGCCAACGACACTGATGCATCACAGAGGAACCACCCTTGAACTGAACCAGACCCACATGTTTCAGTTCTCGAGATGGAATGGTATCACAGGGACAGGGCCCTGAATCAAGTAGAGGGCAGGTTATAAAATAATTCTGGTGTTTAGTAAGGATAGAAAAATGACCAGGATATAATAAGGTTTCCTTTATCTCATTCCAACTGTTGCATTTGGCTCAATAACTCTGTGGATGGGCTCTTATGTACACTGAAGAATATCAAGCGCATCCAGCAGTCTTCTCTCACTGGGGATTAGTAGCAAATCCTTAGCCAGAACAAACAAATGTGTTAAGTATAGACCCGTCATAGGTTGCAGGAGGCAAAAACCTCACACGTTGTTGGTAATAACTAGTACAAGAGATGTCCCTCAGTGTCTGTCATGGAACCCACCAATGTTATCAAATGTATTCTACAACTGTAGAATTCTTCCGCCTATTCCAAAGTGCATGCAGACTGCAAATCAAGTACCTAACCCAGAGAAGCTGAGGGTATTTTAGGAAGTGTGCTCACTGAAGAAGGCTCCAGTTTCCTAAGTTCAATTAAAGAATTGTATCTAATGTAAGTTGCATCTATGTGGGTAAAATTGAATCAGAAGCTGGGTGTGGTGGCACACACCTTTAATCCCAGCTTTGGGAAGCAGAGGCAGGTGGATGTCTGTGAGTTCAAGGCCAGTCTGCTCTACATAGTGAGCTCCAGGCCAGCTGGCACTAAAGGGAGACCCTGTCTCAAAAAGACCAAAAAAAAAAAAATTGCATCAGAATAGTTCAGATTAAAAAGTCCAGACTGCAAGAGTCATTTGTAAGAGGATTTCAGAAAATGATTCTTATTTTATAAATTCGAATTTTTTATTTTTATCCAGAAGTCTGATAGCTCCACTAGAGATAAATGATTCCTTCTCAAAGGGGAAATAAGAAGCAACTTAATCTTGGCCTTCAATTGCTTAAAACCATTCCACCTCTGTGAACTCATTTCATATTTTAAGCTACTAAAATAGGACCAAAGAATTCAGCAAATTCTCATGTGACCACATGCTACTAATAGAACAACTTATTATTTTAAAATTTTCCACTAATCTGAAAAGATATTCAAGATGATTACCAGAAGATAGGTTGTAAGTCATTTTAAGTCTGCCCTTTTGATTTTGTCCTAAAACATGTATGTCTATTTATTCACTTGTTTAAAATAATATTGTTGAAAACACATTTCCCTAGACTTTATCCTAAAAAAAATGTTGGGAATAACTTTTGGAGCACCAAAGATGACTGAGGCTCACAGAGTATTGGTGAAGTTGCCTGAAGTTACCCAGTGACTAAAATCACTCACTTCAAGGGTTAGGATCAGAAATACTCATGGCTCTACATGAGAGCAGAGGAGCAAGCAAGGCTCAGAACTAGACAGTGCAATCAGCTTCCAAGCCAATGTAGAGAGAGATGCTAGCAAGATAAAGTTGGGCACGTGCGTTCTAAGCAGGGCCAAATGAAAGTCCCTGGAGGTGTCAATATGAAAGCGTTGCTATTTCCTGATTTTATATATATCCCAGAGTTTGAAAGGTCATGGAGCTGTTGTTCCCAGTGCATTAGCCTGGAGTTTTTACCCCCTCCCTAGAGGAAACAGAGAAGGAGGAATTGCTTCCTGCGATAGCAGTGATGAGCTCATCTTCTATCCAGGCTGCAGAATAAGGGAACAGGGAAGAAGGCAGCAGGCGGTCAACTCAAAAGCCGAGATTCACAAAGCGACAGCTGTCCAGTTGTAATAATGGCCCTTGAGAGGTCGAGTAAAGCAATGGAGATTACAATTTGAATGGCTGGCAAGGTAGATGTAGGGTATCTTCCATTAGGATTAACTAATGAATTTAAGGAAGCAGAAATCAGGGTAAAGTGCATTACAGAATGGGAAGAAGGTAAGAAAATTGGGGAAGAGAGTCTGTATCTTTGAGAACATTTCCTGGAAGAAGTGACAGATAAGTCAACAGATAATGAGAATGTGCGACTTTCCTTTCTGTTGTGCTAAAAACCCTTGGACCAAAAGCATCATAAAAGAAGAAAGGATATTTGGCTTATGATTTCAGGTCACAGACCATTACTGGAGGAAGTCAAACCAGGAAGTCAAGGCAGGAACTTGATGCAGGAACCATGGAGTAATACTGTTTTATGGCTTACTCCAAGACCCATGCTGAGCTTTCTTACAGGGCTACTTACCCATGATACGGCCCCATTGGCTGGGCCCTACTGCATCAGTTAACACGGAAAATAATCCAACACAGACATGCCCACTGGCAAGTCTGCTCTGGAAATTCCCTCTGTTGATAATTCCATTTTCAGGTGATTGTAGACTGCATCAAGCTGACAATTAACACTAAATAGGAGACAGGTATTATGTGTTGTTATCTCCTATGGTGTAATAGAGATGTATTTCACTGTATATTCTAGATAAAACATGTTGTACTGCAGACATTCAATAATTACAGCCCTGGGGAAGAAAAGAACAAAAACATCTGAGATTGAAAGATGAGGAGATATGTGCAAGAGACAAAGACTAGCTTCTCATCTGTTCCCAACACAAATGCCTGGACAGAGTATGTAGTATTTGAACTAATAGACCTTGGCAAGATAAAAAGACCTGAAACAACATCCTGGAACATCCTTGAGCCATCTGAAGTGTTACAGGAATGCAGGAGGTCTTGGACAACAGAGGAGAAAACGACTGACTTTAGGGCCCAGAGCCCTGCCTATGGTCTGCAGAGCAGCAGGTCTACAGAGTGGAGTGAATGGGATCAGATCGAGGACTCCAACAAGGTGGCCAAGCTGGAACTCAGAGGCAAGGTGAACTATCTAACCATGGGACCACCAATGTATAAGACTACATTAAATTGGGCAGGAGCGGTGGATAGGAAAGGGACCTAAACACCATCAAGCTATACTGTATGAAAATCACAGAAATTCAGTGACTATTTACAAAAAGAACCAAAAGTTATTAGGACATTCAACAAGAAAAATGAAAGGATATTTTCTTTTTTAATACTATTTTATTTTTATTATTTGTGTGAATTTCACACAATGTATCCTGATCATATTTAGACCACTTCCCTCTTGGCACTCCTCCATAGCTCCCCCCCCACCTGATTTTCATGCATTGTCATGTATGCAAAGACCTATAGACCCTTATTTCTGTCCCCAAATGTCCCTTGATGTGAGTGAGTCTATCCACAGGATGGACCCGTCAACTCTAGCCTCACTTCCTTAAAGAAAACTAACTCACCCTCTCCAGTAGTCATCGGTTAGCAATAGTTTCTCAGCTAAGGCTGTGGCCTCTTACTCCCAGAGATCTATTTGCCTCTGCCTGCTAAGCACTGGGATTAGAGGCATGTGTTACCACCCAACAGCCCCAGTTTGTATTAATATTCTTTCTGCCTCCTCTTCTGGTATGGTCTATGAATCTTAGGTGTAGAGGTTTCATTGTAGATGTGTGACTTGGGGCTGGGCTTCTCACAGACACTTATTCTCTGCATTTAACCAGTTGTGGAACTCTGTAATAGTCTCCACTGGTTGTAAGAAGAAGCTTTTTGATGAGTGGTGAGAGGTACACTTGTCTGCAAATATAAGGAGACATATTTTGAATGCAGTAAGAAGTTCTGCTGGTCTAGGGATGTGACAAAGTGGGTTTTTCTCTAGGATCTATGACCTCTCCAGCCATGTGTACTTGGCTATGTTTGCAGTGCCACACATGAGTTCTCGCCCATTAAGAAGGCCTTAAATTGAAACAGTTATTGATTACCCCCAAAGTAGAAGTGCCAGTACTGCAGGGACACGGGTAGTTTTCTGGGCCAGTCATTGCTGTGTTTATTAGGCTTTACAGCTGGGTAGAACCATTGATTGGTTTTCTCCCTTGGCAACTTGAATAGCATTCTCAGAAAGTATGATAGCTAGTCTTCAGAGAAGATGTTTCAAGGTCTATTACTGCTCCATTGCTCCAAGTCCAGTGTACAAAATAAGTCCTGTCTTTGACAATCGGTTCTTCCCTTCAGGTTCTGGCAGGCAATCAAGGGCTGTGTTACTAGCCTGTGTTATTCCAGGAGTCTCTTGGACTACCCTGATCAACAACTGGACAGAAAGTTTCTCCTGCTTTGCACTATGTTTTGTAATTATATAGACTTCAGCTATGTAATGTACTCATAAATATTCCTTTTGAAAATGCACTATATATATATATATATATATAGAGAGAGAGAGAGAGAGACTTTGAAGTAATACATAATACATTCCCCTCTGCCTTTTCATGCTCCTTATACATTATTTATCTCTCGTCTCTCTCCCCTCGTATCGCTCTCCCCTTCCCTCCCCAGTTAAAGTACCTCATTTTCATTTCCTCTTAATGACACTCATCTCCTATCAAGCACCCCACCCCCCTTCTCAGCTCCTCTTCTCCTTTACACCCATGGTTACTTTCCACTTCCCTGGCTCCTGCAGTTAATACCAAGATATAAACTCATATCTAAGTGTTTGGAGCTAATATCCACAAATGAGGGAGAACATATGTTACTTGTGTTTCTGAGTCTGTACTACTTCACTTAGCATAACAGCTTCTAGTTCCGTCCATGCACCTGAAAATTTCATGATTTAAATTTTCTTTACCTCTGAGCAGAACTCAGTTGTGTAAATCCATCACATTTTCATTAGCCATTCATCCATTAAGGGACAAGTAGTTTGTTTTCATTTATTAGCTCTTGGGAAAAGAGGAGCAACAACCCTGGCTGAAGTATCTCTGCAGTACGACGAGTCCTTTAAGTATATGCCAAGGAGTGGTGTAATTGGATCATACAGTATAATTATCTTTAGTATTTTACAAGATCTCCGCACTAGGCTGGAGAGATGGCTCAACGGTTAGGAGCAACGACTGCTTTTGCAGAGGACCTAGGTTCAATCCCCAGCAGCCAAATGGCAGCTAACAACCAGGAGATCCAACGCCCTCTTCTGACTTTCCCAGACATTGCACAAAATGGGTACACTTACATACAAGCAGGGAGTACACATAAAATAAAAATAGTGAATAAAATATTTTAAATAAAAGAGTTCTTGCGCATGGCATGATGGTGCATGACTTTAATCCTGGCACTCAGAAGGCAGAGACAGGCAGATCTCTGTGAGTTCAAGTTCTACATAATGAGTTCCAGACCAGCTTGGGTGACAGGGAGACCTGTCTTGAAAATACCAAACAAACAAGAAAAAATGAAAAAGAGTTCTCCACACTGATTTGTCCCCACCTGTAACCCCACCAATAGTCACTGAGGGCTCCCCTCTTCTGTCCTCTGTAGGCATTCCATGACACGGTTGCACTAACATACATGCAGTCTTAATACTCAAATACATAAAAATACTGTTGCCAAAAGAAGCTTTAAAATGTGAGCATACCATCCAAGCATCTGTGTCTATGCTCACAGCTTAGCTTGACATAATAATTAGTACTGTTTAAATGCCTGTACATCCAATTGCTTGTGCTTTGTTAGTATGACTAAAAAGGTATCACTGGAAAAGCTGTCAACCCATGAAGGGAAACAACCTGAACAGACTAGAGTCCAAAATGACAACTCCAAAGAAAGTAGACTGTTTTCTTCTCACCCACTTGTGCCCCTTTCCCAAAGCCCAAGGAACAAATTGCGAAAGAGGAGCCGTGGTAGAATGTAAGGGCTATGGAGAGATAGGGGTGAATCATGAGACTACAGCAATATAGTCTGGACTCCTAATTGATCAACATGCCTGTGCATACAAGCTTCTCCAACTGGACTATGGGAACCTTGGGTTGTTCAAAATTTGGACATAGATACTTGCAAAATGCACCGATTACCTAGTTGTATGACAAACTGAGTAACATCAATGTTATCTGAAAACAACTGTGTTATTATATTGTAGAATCCCTTGAAAATAAACAAATAATAATAATTAAAAAAATAAGTAAATAAATAAAATGTGATCTTAACAGTTCCATGGTTGGTATTGTGTTGATTAGATTTCCATGACTGTGAGAAAATACCTGAGCAAATCAGCTTACATTAAAATGAACACCTCCTACCTGTAAGTGTTGTTTAGGTTTCATTCCACGGTCTGTTTGACCTATTCCATTTGACATGTGGATAGACAGTAAGTTGTGGTAGAAGTGCCTGGTGGAGGGAAGGGCTAACATTATGGCAGAAATGGAGAGAGAGAGAGAGAGAGAGAGAGAGAGAGAGAGAGAGAGAGAGAGAGATAGGAGAGCCAATCCCTTAGATGATTAAGCTTTGAACACATAGATTTATTGATTTATGAAGGTAGAGTCATCAGGAGCTGCCCCTGATGAGTGATTCATTGCACCAAGCCTTCAGCACGTGAGCACATGGGGAACATTTCAGTCCAAACCATATTACCACCTCAGCTCTACTTCCACTGACTCAGCTCCTGAAGTTTTACCATTTTCAAGGAGTAACGCCTGCGGAGGACATTTGAGTTTGGAGAGTACACTTAATGCCTGAGGACTATCTCAGGTACCCATCCCCCACCTTGTTTGAGTCAGGGTCTCTTTATTTGTCATTTCTGGGTACAACAGGTAGACAGTCATGAGCTTCAGAGATTGTGTTGTCTCTGTTGTCTTGAAATAAATGTGCTGAGATTACAGACACGTGTTACCACACCCTGCCTTACATGTGATCTGGGGATTCAACTTAGATCTTCACACTTGTGTGTTAAGCACTTTCCTCTGAGCCATAAGGCTCTGCCTTGTATCTCCACTGTTAGCCAAGTATCTGTCACAGGAAGGTAATGTAAATCTCTGCAAGAGTCACCCTGGGGAGATGCCATAACGCGCCAGGCCAGGTAAACAGCTCCTCAGCTCTAGGCGGGGTCTGGCGGGGGGCAGCTGGGAGAGGGTCTCGCTGTGAACCCGTCTACGGGGTCCCCGGCCCAGAGGGACCGCGCTCGGGTGAGCAGGGTCGCGTTTCCCTCTGCTCTGGTCCCGGCTGGACTTGTGGGCGGGAACCGGGGTCGCCCATGAAAGGAACAGCCAGAATTGACCAGGTGCAAAGTCAACAGCCCAGAGAAGGGGACTGTTTTACGCTCTGAATCCACCTGTGCCTCCTTTTCTAAGCCTAGGAACATCCATCGGAAGAGGGGGCGTGGTAGTAATGTAAGGGCTGCGATTGGGGTGAAAGGTGAAACTACAGCATGTAGTCTGGACACTCATTTGATCAACTGATCGAACAACAACTGTAACCCGCCCACGTGATGTGGGGGCTGTAGGTGTTTGGGCACAACGCCTGCAGATAGTTTTGGCATGAAGGATGCTTGGACCATGGATTATCACTTATGCTAAAAAGAAAAAAAAACGAAGAAAGATGCAGGACAGTTTATGGCAGAATGGCATGTGGCTGGGATGGGGGGGTGGGGTGGGGAGAAAAGGAAATATGCCTGAACTGCATTGGAAAAAAAGATGTAAATGCACAAGCATCAATAAACAATTAATTTAGGTAAAACAATGTTGGAGAACAACAGCAAATGATATCTCCATTTAACTTCATGCATTACCTTTTAATCAGAGTCTGTAAACAAATGTTGTTTAATATAAACATATTTACTTTTACTAGTCCTAAAACACCATGTATCCTGTAACAGTGTCTAGGTGAAACTGAGTACTTGCTGAGCTCACCAAATTAAATATGCCTTGATTGAATAACATCCATGTCCCTCTCCCCACCCATCCCCCTTCCCAATTTCACCATTTCAGTCCATTTCTGATGCAGTCTTTCTGTTTTGTTCTTTGCTAGCATCCCTTCCCATGAGAAATATTTATATCTGGGTTGTTGGTACTAGCATCCACAAGTTGAGGGACACCATTTTGTCTTTGTTTTTCTGGACTGTGTTACTTCACTTAACATAATGTCTTCTAGCTCCATCCATTTACCTGCAAAGTTCATGATGTTGTCTCCCTCTTTACTGGCATAGAACTCCATTGTATAATGTACCACATTTTCTCTATCCACTCGTCAGTTGAGGGGCACCTGGGCTGTTCCGGCTTTTTGCTATGATGTACATTTTCCAACTGAAATTGAGACAACTATATATAAGGTAATCTCTTATAAATCCGGTAAAAATGCCTTCTTTAATTGACTAATAGACATGAAGAACTTGAAAAGGATAAACTCGTTGCAAACCAATAAATACTAAAGTCCCTTGGCTATGCACTTGCAAAGATATATTAAGCGGAGCATCTGACATCAGCAAATGGATTGTTCCACCAGGGGGAATGTTTGCCAGGGTATCGCAGGCCCCCACAAAAGGTAAGCGGCATCCTTCCCTATTGAGTTGGGATACCTGACAGGAGGCACGAGCGCTCAAGCACCCTGCTGCCTGAGCCACCAGCCCAACGTTACACATGGAAGGGCATGTATTGAGCCGCGCACATGCAGGTTCGATGCCTCTGTGAATGCCAGAAGTGTTACCAAGCACTAAACCAATAAAGCAAATACGGTCTCTCGCTGAGTCAAGCAAGAGCTGCCACATCAACACCACTACACTTCACACCTGCCTGGACATACGTAGCAGCAGAGGCATCCATGTGCGCTTTATAATCCCAGTCTGATGTGGCTGTTGGCTCTGCTCCCTTTGGAGAAAACCATGTCTGATGCCCACAAGCCCTACATCCTCTAACGTTAGGAGAGGTCATAATAAGCCACAGTAAGCCCTGTCATATCTTATCATAGGGGGTAAAAATATATTCATGATTAACCAAATTCATCCAACATATGTGTCTAATGCCAAAGTAACCCTACCATAACTATTAGTAGTGCTGCTTAAATACCTTAAATATCTAATTGCTTGTGCTTCATTTATAGGATCGAATAGGTTACTCCAGAACAAACGGTCAGCCCCATGAAAAGAAACAGCACAGATTGACCAGAGATCCAAGTACACAGGCTCCAGAGAGAGAGGACAGTTTAACATTCTCATCCACCTGGCCCCTTTTCTAGGCCTAGGAACAACACTGCGGAGAAGGGGGCGGTGGTCGATGTGAAAGGCTGCGATTGGGGGTGAATGGTGAAACACGAGATGTAGTCTGGGACAATCATTTGATCAACTTGATATGAACAAACAACCTGTCAACCCATCAACCTATGAATGGTGGGGACTATGGGGTTTTGGGCACAACAATCTATAGATTGGTTGTGCACGAAGGATGCTTACTCTGGTATGAACACGTTATAGCAACAAAAGAAAAAAAATAAACCTGAAAGATGCAGGCAAGAGTAGGCAGAATACATATCGGATGTGGTGGGGTGTGGGGGGAAGGGAAAGGAAATATGCCTGATCTAATTGAAAATGAGCTCCGCTACTACCCCAGTGGGGCGCCGGCCTGCTTCGTAAATGCGAGTCGCAATCTGTCTATTCGTAGATTCAATCATCTATCACCTCCAATGTTCACATACTAATAATTCATCTTTCCCATTTTTAAAAATTAATTTTTTTTTTAATTTTTATTGATGGTTTGGTGCATTTTATACATCATTTGCCAATATAAATCAAGAATATTTTCCTTTACCCTTCCCCCCCCCCACACAATACATCAGATCATGTATTCTGCCATATACTGCTTGCATCCTTTCAGGTTATTTTTTTTCTTTTTTAGTACTAAGTGATAATCCATGAGCATAAGCCTACTTCGTGAATACCAACCCATCTATAGACTGTTGTGCCCAACCCCCCACAGTCCCAACATTCAGTGGAGGTTGACAGGTTGTTGTTCAATCAAGTTGACAAATGAGGTCCAGACTACACCGCGTAGTGTTTCACCACTTCACCCCAATCGCAGCCTTTACATTCTACCACGCCCCCCTCTTCCGCAGGTTTTCCCTAGGCTTAGAAAAGGGGACAGGTGGATGAGAAGTAAAACTGTCCTCTCTCTCTGGAGCTGTTGACTGATTCTGGCACATTCTGGCTGTTTCCTTTCATGGGCTGACAGTTTGTTCAGGAGTAGTAACCTTTCGATCCTACTAATGAAGCACAAGCAATTGATATATAGGTATTTAGCATAGCACTAATAGTTATGGTAGGTTACTTTGGCATAGACACAATATGTTTGGATGATATGTTAAATTCATGAATTTATATTTTACCCCTGTAAATATAACAGGGTCTTACTGTGGCTTAGAACATCTCCTACACCTTAGAGGATGTAGGCTTGTGGCATCAGCCATTGGGTTTTCCTCCAAGGAGGAGAGCCAACAGCCAATTAGATTTGGGATTACAGCAATGGCTGCTCTGCTGCACAGTATTTCCAGGCAGGTGAAGTGTAGCTGTGCTGAGTGGTGGAGTCTTGCTTGACTCAGGGGAACCCGTATTGTGTTTATTGGTTTAGTGCCTTTGGTGACACTCTCTGGCATTGCCAGAGGCCATCTGTACCCTGCATGTGCGGTTCAATACATGCCCTCCCATGTTAACGTCTGGCTTCGGCAAGCAGGGTCTTATCGCCTCTCTCTGCTAGGTATCCCAACTTAGGGCAAGGAGCCCTTACTTTTGTGGGGCCTTGGGATACCCCTGGCCAAACATTCCCCCTGGTAGAACAATCCATTGCTGATGTCGAGCTCCTGCATTAATATACTTTGCATAAGTGATAGCCCAAGGGCTTTAGTATTATATTTGGTTCTGAACAGAGATTACCTTTTCACAGTCTTATGTCTATTAGTCAATTAAAGAAGGCATTTTTACCGGTTTTATAAGAGATTACCCTCTATTAATATTGTCTCCATTTACAGTTGGAAAATGACATCATAGCAAAAAGCTGGAACCAGCCAGGTGCCCCTCAACTGACGAGTGGATAGAGAAAATGGGTACCTGTATACAATGGAGTTCTATGCAGCAGTAAAGAGGGGACAACATCATGAACTTTGCAGGTAATGGATGGGAGCTAGAAGACATTATGTTAAGTGAAGTAACACAGTCCCAGAAAAACAACGACATGCGGTGTCCTCATTGTGGATTGCTAGTACCAAAAAACCAAACCAGATATAAATATTTTCATGGAGAGGGATGCATCGTAAAAGAACCAACCAGAAGACTGCATCAGAAAAATGGACTGAAATGGTGAATTGGGTAAGGGGGATGGGGGGGAGAGGGACATGGTGTATATTCAATCAAGGCTATTTAATTGGATGTAGTTCAGCAAGTACTCAGTTCACCTAGACACTGTCTACAGGATACATGGTTTTTTGGACTTAGTAAAAGTAAAATTATGGATATTAAACACATTGGTTTACAGACTCTGATAAAAACGTATATGCATCCTGAGTTAAATGGAAATATAATTTGCTGTTGTCCAACATTTTATTATTTAAATTAATTTTTATTTTGATGCTTTTGCATTTCATACCATTTTTTTCCAATTAGTTCCGGTTATATTTCCTTTCCCTCCCCCCACCCCCACCCCATCCCAGATATGCATTTGGCACATGTCCTGGCATCTTTCTTCTCCGTTTTTTTTTTCATTTTTAGCTTAAGTGATAATCCATGAGTACAAGCATCCTTCATGCAAAACTATCTTCAGGTGTTGTGCCAAACACCTACAGCCCCACCATCCAGTGGGGGGTGACAGGTTGTTGTTCGATCAAGTTGATCAAATAGTGTCCAGACTACATGCTTTAGTTTCACCATTCACACCAATCGCAGCCCTTACATTCTACCACGCCACTCTTCCCCAGGTTGTTCCCTAGGCTTAGAAAAGGGGCACAGGTGGATGAGAGCAAACAATCCACTTTCTCTGGACTTTTGCTTGGACTCTTGTCAATTCTGGCTGTTTCCTTTCATGGGCTGACAGTTGTTTGTTCCCGAGGAGTAACCTTCGATCCTACTAATGACGAACAAGCAATTAGATATATAGGTATTTAAGCAGAGCATATATAGTTATTGGGAGGTTACTTGTATAGACATAACAATGTTTGGATATGTTAATCATAGGAATTCATTTTGTCCCCCTGTTAAATATGACAGGTTTTCCTGTGGTTTTATTAACATCTAACCTGTAGAGGTGTTAGCTGTGGCATCAGCATGGGTTATTTTCCAAGGGAGAGCCAATAGCCAATTTTAGATTGGGATATACAGAATTGGGCACTGCCCTAGCTGCACATATTTCCAGGCAGGTGAGGGTGTATCTTTTTTGGGTGCTGACCGGTGGATGTCTTGCTTGACTCAGGGAGACCATATTTGATTTATGGTTTGGTGGCCTTTGGTCACACACCTCCTGGCATTCCAGCGGCCACTGTACACTTTGCATGTGTGTGGTCCAATACATCCCACATGTTAACCGTGGGTCTTTGCACAGGTGTCTTATTGCCTCTCCTCTTTACAGGTATCCCAACTTAGAGGCAAGGGCCCTACCTTTGTGGGGGGCTGGACACCTGGCCAACATCCAACCTGATGTAGTAGAACAATCCATTTGCGATGTTTCAAGTCCTGTATCATATAATTTTTCCTGAGTGCATAGCCCTAGGACTTTAGTATTATATTTGGTTCTGAACGAGATAATCCTTCCACAGATTCCATTTCGTAGTCAATTAAGAGCTAAGGAAAGGCAGTTTTACCGTGTTTATAAGAGATACCTATACAATAGTTGTCTCCAATTTACCGTTGGGGGGAGAGACCTCATCCAGGTTCCTATTTCCCTTGTTTCTTGGGTGGGGAAGGCAAGGAAGCCTCTTCATATAGAACCTTTGTGGCACCTAGAAGGTATTTTTCATTAGGACCCTTAGAACTAGTTGTTACATTGTAGATCCACAGAGGGGTTGCGATGTTTTTATGGCCAATCTGAGGCTTTTCTTTCCTTTGAATGTTCAGACGGCGTCAGCCTTTCCGTTGCCACTTTTTGGACATCCTATCACAATGGCAAAACCTGTGTCTTTTCTTTCTCAGCCGTTAAGTGGTGACATTTTGTCCGTTTGGAACAAACAAATCTTTTCCCATAGTAGTTTTAAGATTTGAATTTGCAGGGGTTTGTGGATTTTGAAAAGGTTTGTCATGCTTTCTGTATCCCCCCCCCCTTTTTGTTCGTTATGAGTCCCAGAAGATAGTTGTTGTTATAACATGATATAGGAGTTGGAGTCAGGGCATAGATTTCACATTCACCAGTTGTTCTTTTTTTTTGTTGCGTATATATATGATTACACTTGGGAAGAACAAATTAATTTTTACGTAAATCATCTTAAAGAGAACTGCTACAAGGTGATACTGTACAACAAAGAAATTTAGAGAACATTTATATGTGTCAATCCCAAATGTTACTTTGCTACTACAGATATTCTGTGTAAAGCACAATGTGGCCATACAGCAAAATTATATCGTCCAATAATTTTCCAGATGCAATGACCATTTTTATCAGATTCTGTAAACCAATGTTGTTTAATTTCACACATGTTTACTTTGACTCTGTTACTAAGTCTAAAACACCATGTTGTCCTTTAGACAGTGTCTAGGGAAAACTGGGTACTGCTGAGCTCAAGTTCCATTAATTGAGGCCTTAATCGAATATACCCAACCGTTGTCCCTCTCCCACCCCATCACACCTTTCCCAATTTCACCAATTTCAGTCCTTTCCTGATTGGCAGTTCTTTCTGTCTTCTTTTACTATGCCCTTTCCATGGAGAAATATTTTATATCTGGGTTGTTGGTACTAGCCATCCACATATGGAGGGACACATTTTCGTTTGTTTTTTCTGTGGACTGTGTTACTTCACTTAACAATAATGTCTTCCAGCCTCCATCCATTTCTGCCAAATTTCATGATGCTGGTCCCTCTTTACTGCTAGCATAGTATTCCATGTTCTAACATGTACCCACATTTTCCTCTATCCCACTCGTCCGTTGACAGGGCCACCTGGGCATTGGTCTCCGTTTTTTGCTATTGTAGACAGAGCTGCGATAAACATAGTGTGCATGTATCGTTCGCAGTAAGTTGTGTCTTGTGTGGTATATACCCAGGAGTGGTATGACTGGGTCAAATGGCAAGCTCATTGGCGAGTCTGCTAAGGGTTCTCCACATGCTTGTTCCAATTAGTGCTGTACAAGTTGAATTCCACCAGCAATGGGATGGTGTTCCCCTTTGCCCCAACCAACCTCTCCCAGGCATCTGGTGTCAAATTCCATGGTTCTGGATCCTAGTCCAGTTTCTTATGGAAGTACTCGGGAAGAGAGGCCAGAGACAGTGAGCGCCCTCCCTGTCTCTGTCCTTCACCTACCCACCCCACCCCACCACCCCTATTTATTTTATATTTGCAGCAGATAGAGAGAGAAGATACAAATGGTTGCCTTCATTCCGTTATGACTTAACCTTTATCTCTTTTTAATTCCGGACCTCCACACCAAAATCTCCTTTAATGTGCAGCAGCCATCAAAGGAGACCTTTTTGCAGTTGTTTTTAAGTGACTTTTAGAGATTTAGTTATATGCCCAGATATTTTAATTAGCATTGCTGTGAGCAGAGCTGCTGATGAAAATCAACGTGGAACAATTAGAATGTCTACAAGGCCATGAAAGTGGGTCTTTTTAAATAGAGAAGGCTTTGTTCTCTTCCTTTTAAACAAAAGAGTTTAACACCTAACAGGGTAATCTCCAGAGGTGGTTTTAATTTGACATTTCCCTTAAATATTCAGAGATGTTGGAACCACACTTTTAAGGTGTTTCTTAGCTATCTCTAATTCTTCTTCTTTGAAGTCTCTATTCAGATCTTGCTCCATCTTTTGAAATGATTCATTTGTTTTCTTTTTCTTTGTTTTTTGCGTAGCTTGTCTTACTCTGGAAATTAATGCTTTTGTCAGATGTATCTGTGGTGAAGGTTTTCCTCCCACTCTTTGGGTCTTCTCCTCACTTCCCTTTATTGCTTCCTTTGATTTACAGAGGGTTTTTGCAGGCTTTAATGAGGTCCCATTTGTCAATTGTCGATTTATTTCTTGTGCAGGTGCCGTCTGAGTTTAGAAAGTCTCTTCCTAACCTATGTCTTGTAGTATGCTGCCAAGCTTCTCTTATATCACCTCCAGAATCTGGGGTTTCACATTGAGGAAAATGTGGTACATGTACAAAACGGAATTCTATGCAGCAGCAAAAAAAAAAAAAATTCATTCTTCTACAAGTGGTAAACCAATTTTTGCCTGAACCACTTGCTGAAGATGCTGCTTCTTTATTCCCTGCTGTCTACCTTGGCCCCCTTGTCACAATATTGAGCGTGGCCTGAATGAAATGTATGAGATAAGTTTGGATCTTAAGTTTTATTTTTTTCCAATTAGAACACTGTCCTGTTCTATTGCCAGACATGGATCTGTCTTTTGACTATTAGGCACTATAGTATAGTTGATGTTGGTTTTATCCTTTATAGCGGATCCTACTGTATTGCCTTTCTCCACTCGGGTTGCTTTGGCTCACTCTGGGTTTTTTGTTTCAAATGAAATTGAGGATTTTTTTTTTTTCCAGGCCTTTGAAGAAACTCTTGGGATTTTTGATTGGGATTGCATAAATCTGTACACTAGTTTGGGTACGATGGACCATTTTTCCTGTATTTATTTTCCCAATCCATGAGCATGGAGGTTCCTTCCATCTTCTAGATTTGTTTCTCCCAATTTCCTTTTTCCGGGGTTTAAATTTTTGTTGTCTGTACGAGCTCCTTGCTTGTCTTGGTTAGGTTTTGTTTTCCTAGGTACTTTTATTGTTTTTGAGGCTTATTGTGAGTGGGGAAGGGTCTCCTTGTAGTCCTTCTTCAATTGCTTGTTGTTGTGTTACGAAAGGGCTTTACTGATTTTTCTAGGTTTATTTGTATCCTGCCACTTTTCCAAAACTCTTATTCCTTTTAGGAGTTTTCTGGTTGGAGTTCTTAGCATCCTTAGGTGTTTCGGCTAGAACAATCATATCCTCAGCAAAAAGGGATAGCTTGCTTTCTCTTTTCAGTTTAGAACTTTCTTTATTTCCTTTTTTCTTGCATTATTGCCCTAGCTAGGGTTTTCTAGCACTATATTGAAGACGAGTAGTGATAGGGGGCAGCCTTTTTGCCGAGTTTCCTACTTTTAAGGGAAATGATTTGTTCATTTCCCCATTTAGGGATGATATCGGCTGTGGGATTCCTGTATACTGCTTTGATTACATTAAGGAAATGATACCTCCAGGGACCAAATTCCCTTCCAGGCTTTTAACCATGAAAGGGGTGCCTGGCTTTGTCAAAGGCTTTATCCGCATCTATGAGATGATGGCGCGGTTTTTGTCCTTCAGTTCCATTGAATGTTTGATGTTGTTTTTTTGATTTTCGTATGTTGAAACCATCCTTGCATCTCGGGTATGAATCCACCTTGGTCATGGGGATGGATGATTTTTTCTTTGAGTTCGAGTCTGTCTCATGCGTTTTCCCAGAATCCTGTTTAGAATTTTGGCATCTGTGTTCTTAGGGAGATGGGTCTATAGCTCTTTTTGGTGTATCCTTCCCTGGTGTTGGTAGTAGCGTAATGCTGGCTCCATAGAGCGGAATTGGGAGAGAAGGTCAATCCCTTTGTAAGCCTTCTACAACAATTTAAGAGCTAGTTTACGGTTGTGTGTCTTTTGAAAATATTTTATAGAATTTTGCCGTTGAGTGGATCTCCGGGCCTGGGATTTATTGGTTGGAGGGTACTTATTACATCTTCTATTTTTTCCTGTACTATTGTTCTTGTTTAGGCTGTCGCTTTTTCTTGGTTTGAGCTGGTGAGTCCCCAGGATTTCCAGATATTCCTTCATTTTTTTCGGTTTCATACTCGTCGAATATACGTTTTTTGTAGTTTGTTTCCTGTCTGCTTTTGGCTTTTTTCTTTTGTCTTGTTGTGCATTTCTCTTCCCATCGCTTCTATTGATTTGGCGTTG
>VZQC01007033.1:1456649-1604872 GCA_009823505.1 Rhizomys pruinosus | reverse complement strand
TTAAAAAAAAAAAAAAAAAAAAAAAGAGTCACCCTGGAAGCAAGTTTGTGAAGTCCCTCCCTTCACGGAACGCCAGCAGTAGGAAATGATCAGAATCTCATATTTTCTTGAGGATTATGACTAAGAGACTCTGCAGTTTCACTGAAACACAGCTTAGAGCAGCTGATGCCTGATTTTTCATGGGTCAGAACCTTTGCCAGTTCAAACTAGAATCAGGATAAGCACAAGAAAGACCCAGAGTACGTGGAGCTATTGTGGCTCCCCTCTTTGTGGCCTTCATTTCTTGCCACAGACGTGGGGAGAAACCCTCACCTTCCTCCTCCTCCATTCCACCATTTCCCTGCTCTGAGAATCACATGTCAGCTAGGGAAGGAGAACCCAATCATGTTATGTCGAGACTATTTACCAGACGCAGCATGCTGTTTTCTTCTGTCACTCGGTGAGTATGTAAGAAATTCAGGAGACTGACAAGGACGCACACAAGATGGGAACGTAGCATCATTGAGTGGAGACAACTGGGAAGCAATTTACCTATGACGCTCATCACCCATGAACGCTACATTTTATACAGAATCAATCTTCAGTTATTATGTTGTTCGTGTTGATGACCTGATGAAAATCATTCTGAAAATCTCTTGTGGAGGTATAGCTGATAATCAACAAATTATGAGTGTTGTTTTTCCTTCTTGTTGATACTGGGTCTCCCTGTAGCCTTAAATGGTATGTAACTCACTATATAGACCAGGTGGACCTTCACCCTCATAGAGAGCTACCTGCCTCTGCCTCCTGAGTGTTGGGATTAAAGTTGTGCACCACCATGTCCAGCATTAAAGCCATGGGTTTTATAGAATATTTATAGGTTATTTTAAAATAACCATTAAGAAGAGTTGCTGAAGCAATTAGGAAAGCTTGAGAGAAAGAGCCTAGACATTTAATCAACGTCCAACATAGCTGGATTCTAAAAATAAAGGTGAAGGGTAACCAGTCTCCTGTGCCTCGAGGTAGGAATATCCGAAACTCACAGATGATGAAAAAGCTGAGAAATAAAATGGACAGCCTGTGTAGAGCTCTGCTGTGGTTCATGACTATCTCAGCTGGGCTGGGGTGACCTTTATTTCCCTCAGTTCTGTTGAATGTTGCCAGTGATGAGGGTGGGCCACAGAGAATTCTCAGGTAACAGAATACAGGAGAGGGATTTTTACATTATCCCTGACTTTTTTTTGTTTTATTTTATTCTGTTTTATTCTTGGGCTGGGGAACCTGTGTGTGTGTGCGTGTGTGTGTGTGTGTGTGTGTGTGTACACAAACATGTGTGAGTGCATCTGTTTCTCTGTGCCTGTCTGTGTCTGTCTGTGTCTGCATCCTCCTCTGTGTCTGTGTGTCTGTGTGTCTGTGTGTCTGTGTGTGTCTGTGTGGGTCTGTGTCTATGTCTGTGTCTATCTGTGTGTGTCTGTGTCTGTGTCTGCGTGTGTCTGTGTGTCTGTGTCTGTGTGTGTCTGAGTCTGTGTCTGCTTCCGTGTCTGTGTATCTGTGTCTGTATGTGTCTGTGTCTGTGTCTGTCTGTCTGTGTCTGTGTCTGTGTCTGTGTGTCTGTGTATGTCTGTCTGTGTCTGTGTCTGTCTGTGTTTGTGTCTATCTGTGTCTGTCTGTGTCTGTTTCTGTGTGCCTGAGTCCGTGTCTGTGTGTGTGTGTGTCTGTGTCTGCATCTGCGTCTGTATGTCTGTGTGTCTGTGTGTGTGTCTGTCTGTGTGTGTGTCTGTGTGTGTGTGTGTCTGTGTCTGCATCTGTGTCTGTCTGTGTCTGTGTCTATCTGTGTCTGTGTGTGTCTATGTCTGCATCTGTGTCCATGTCTGTGTGTCTGTGTCTGTGTGTGTCTGTCCTTGTCTGTGTGTCTGTGTGTTTACCTCTATGACAAGAGTCCTGGCTTCTGCAGAGCCAGAACATAAATCAAGTCCGAGGCAACAAAACTGACCTGAGTTTCATTGCATGCACATAGACTTCTGCTTATTCTGAGGGGCTGCGGTTGACCCTGGCTCTCTCCTCTCCTATATATCTGACTTTCATACTTGCCTGCTCTGTGATACAAATGCAACAGATTTACTGGTATGGATTATCCACCACCTACGATTGCTAGTGTTGAGTTGGGATGTTTCTCTGATTTAAATCTGACCCAATAGCGTATTTCATATGGAAAGTAGTTCCAGAGGCAAAGATAAGAGCTGGTCACATTTTGAGTGTTTGGTGAAATCTATTTTATGATATGTTTAGACTTAGAGACATTAATAATGCCTCAATTTCCAGGGGCAAAAGGTATATGGTTGCCAAACCATAATTTATATTATTGAATTTAGCCACCCAGAAGGCTGAAGCTCAAGATGGCTTGAGCGCAGAGTCTAAATCTCAGAAATTCAAAGCCAGTCTGGACAACATAGGAAGACCCTGTCTCTGACAAGAATGGAAAGTAACTGGAAAGATGGCTCAGTGTTTAAGAGCATTTACTTCTCTAACAGAGGGCGAGGGTTCCCAGCACCCAAATCAGGGCCTTACAACCGCAGCTAACTTCAGTTTCATGGGATCTGACGCCCTCTTCTAGCCTCCAGAGGAACCTGCTTAACTGTGGCCCATATACATAACTGCAGGCAAACACACACACACACACACACACACACACACAAACACACACACACATATATATGTAAAAATAAATATTTTTAAATAAAATGTTTTAAAACATAATATTTGCTATTAGTGTCTAGTTTAGGACTAGTATATGGATGACGAAGTATTTTTGAGTTGGTCCTTTAATGCATAAAGGAACATAGCAATTACCATTTGTTTATACTTACAATTTGGGGATGCAAGTAATGAGCGCAGGACTTCAAATCCTTGAAATTTCCATAAATGGAGCCTAAAACATTTGCCCTGAAAGTCATTCTGTTTCCCATAACTGGAGGAAAAAGAATTTCTCAAAATAAAACCATAATTAGGGGTAGCTAAATTATAGCCCACACTGAATTCCAGAAATTAATAGGTCTCTTTAATTAAAGTTAGAACAAGAACTGAGAATTACCGAGATCCTGGAATTTGTTATGAGGATATATGAGCGAATTCTGATGAATCTGTGGATCCACAGCCCTTGCTTCTGACCTCTGCCTTTGCCTTTTGCCACTAGAAGCAGCCACTGTTCCCACTAGAAGCAGCCCCTATTCCCACTAGAAGCACCCCTGTTCCCACAAAAAGTAAAAATAAATCTACCATATGATGCAGTGATACCACTTCTTGGCATGCATAGAAAGGATTCATTCTATTGCTGAGATACTTGTATATCCATGTTTGTTGACGAATGGATAATGAAACTGTGGTACATGTCCACAATGGTGTTCCTAGTGGTAAAGAATGAAACCATGAAACTTGCAGATAAATGGATAGAACTAGAACCTGTTACACTAACTGAAGCAAAACAGCCTCAGATACACAGGCAATGTTTGTTCTCTGACATTTGTGGATCTAAATTCTTAGATATTATTAAACCTCTCACTACTCATCAAATAAGCTTCTCTATGCAACAATTGGAGAATATTACAGTTCTACAACTGGCCGAATGCAGAGAATAAGTGTCTGTGTGATCTCCAGCCCCAAGATCTATACCTAAGGCTCAGGGAACACCTAAGGCTCAGTTGGAAGAAGGGACAGAGAGAATATTAATGCATCTATTAAGTCTCAGCAGCAAAGCTTCCTCATGCAACAGATTGTGATGAATACAGAAGGGCACTATTAATCAATATGTATAGAAAAAGGGTCTACAGAATGTGTGTCCTTAGATAGGACTCATATTAAATCTCATCAAACCAGGTCATAGACCATTGCAGACTAAAGGGCAGAAGATTGAAAAGGCCAGGGGTAGTAGATGATGCAAGTATGCAAAGTTTTCCAGGCAGCTGGGAACTTGCTCATATGAACTTACAACGATGGTGACAATATGCACAAGACCCATGCAAATGGAAACCAGACAAAAACCCAGTATAGAACTGGGGAAATATTAAGAAGCCCCAACCTTAGCTGAGGATCTACTGGAAACGGATCACTGCTGGGTGAAGGAGAATTAGTCTTCTTTAAGAGAGTGATGCGAGACAGGGTTGCTTAGGCACCAGTGGATGTGCTCACACTGAGCCACATTTGGGGAAAGAAACGTGACTAGATAAACCTTAACATAAATGACAGAATGAACGAGATCCAGTGAAGGAGGCTTTGGGGGGGGGCAGATATGGAAAGGCTCTAAATATGGTCAAGATGTATTGTATCATATATACAAAAATTCAATAAAATATTTTTAAACTTTTAAAAAATTTAATGTGTATGAACGATGTCCCTGCATGCATGAAAGTGTAGCCATTTTGTGCAATGCCTGTAGAGGCCAGAAGAGGGCGGTGGGTGGCCTAGAACTGGAGTTACAGATGGTTGTTAGCCACCAGGTACATGTTGGAATTAGAACCCCATTATTCTGCAAGAACAGCCAGTACTCTTATCTGCTGAGCCATTTCTCTAGCCCCCAAAATTCAATAAAATATTTTAAAAGAAAAAAGACTACATTTAGTTATGATGTACTATAACTTCATGAATCATGATCAAGTATGACATTGAGGCTAAAGCCCCACCTTGGTGCAGAAAGTGTCCAGGTGAATGCATAGTTTTGTCATCCACTCTTGCTTATGAGTATTTTTCTCTACATAACACAAATATTCTGATATATCAGTTTCATACTGTGTAGGCTGCCCCCATGTCCATGACTCACCCTGATCTACCACGCAGTTGGTTAAAGTTATTCCGAGACCCAGAGCTAAAACAGTCAGTAAACCCCTATCCATACATTAGTGTGATCCAGTTTTCTTTACTTTCTATTTTATTTTTTTTAATTTTTATTTATTTTCTAAGTGAATGAATGTACTGTCTGCGTGTAGGTCTGTGCACCCGTGTCGTGCAATGCCTCAGAGATCAGAAGAGGGCGTCGGATTCCCCTGGGACTGGAGTCAAAGACAGTTCTCAGCTGCCATGTGGGTACTGGGGATCGAACCCTGGTCCTCTGCAAGAGCAGTCAGCGCTTCCAACCGCTAGGCCATCTCTCCAGCCTCTTCTTTCCATTTGAATCCTATACCCATGAGATACATTGAGTGTTTAATCTTTTTTTTTTTTTGTTTTTTTTTTTTTGGTAAAAAAAAAAAAATTTGAGACAGGGTCTCCCTTTACCCAGCTTGCCTGGAGCTCGCTATGTACATCAGGCTGGCTTAAACTCACAGAGATATGCCTGCCTCTGCCTCCCCCAATGCTGGGATTAAAGGCGTGCACCACTACACCCAGGGTGTTCTTCTTATGCTCATTTTTGATGGTAATAACTGGCAGAACATGCCACCATTTGTGTGTGAATTGTACTTCATCAAAACTTTGGGAACTGAGTCTCATTATAGTTTCAGATGAAAAGAAATCAATGGAAATAGATGTAAGGATTAGCAGGGCTATCAGTTCAAGTATCCTTGATGGTGGGCACATGGATAAAGGGCAACAATTCCCGAGTTAAATATGTATCCTTACTGATTTCTAAGTAGTTGCAACCAGGTTGCAATTCACCAGCAGTGAATGAGGAGCACCCTTTCAAACCTGCATCCTCACCAATATTTGATGTTATTATTTCTTTTGACTGATAAAATCATAAAATAGCTTTCATTTGCATTTTTGTAAGTACTAAGGATGTTGTAAATAAACACCACTTAAAGGTGTTTTCTAAACATTTTTGAGTGTATAGATCATGTGGATTTATTAGAGAACATGATCATAGGGCTGAGGACATAGGTCAGTTGGTGCAGGGCTCCATTAACATGCACAAAACCCTGGGTGTGATCCCCAGCACCACATACAACCCAATGTGGTGGTGCACACCTGTAATCTCAACACTCTGGAGGCAGACACAGAAGGATCCTAAATTTAAGGTCATCCTTGGCTACACAGTGGGATACCTCAGACCCTATCTTAAAGAACGAGAGCCAGGGAGGGAGAGAGACAGGGAGAGGGAGAGGGACTGGACATAATCTTACATGTAACTAGTGTTGTATTAAAAAGAAAAATAAGCCAGGCATAGTGGCACGCCTTTGATCCTAGCACTCAGAAGGCAGAGGGTGGGTGGATCTCTGTGAAATGGAGGCCAGCCTACTCTCCATAGCAAGTTCCAGGCCAGCTACAGCTACAGGAAGACCCTGTCTCCAAACAAAACAACGAAAACAAAAAAGATCATGAGCCAGGCGTGGTGGAGCCCAGCACTCGGAAGGCAGAAGCAGGTAAATCTCTGTTAGTTCAAGCATAGCCTGGTCTACGTAGTGAGTTCCAGGACAGCTGGAGCTACAGGGTGTCCCTGTTTCAAAAAGCCCCCCCCAAAAAATGAAAGAAAGAGTTTATGTACTCTTAACTGCTAAGGAACCATTTCTCTAGCCTGAAAATTAATACTGATTAATTAATAATTTATTAGTATTAGCCTTCCAAAAACTTTTCATAAATAATTACTATTATGGCATGATTCATTTTGATGTTGTTTGTTTGTTTGTTTGTGACAGGGTCTCTCTGTAACCCAGCTGGCCTGGAATTCACTGTGTGATGACAGGATCTCTCTGTAGCCCAGCTGACCTGGAATTCACTGTATGGACCAGGCTGGCCTCAACCTCACAGAGATCCACCTGTCTCTGCCTCCTGAGTTCTGGTATTAAAGGTGTGTAGCACCTCTTCTGGCTATGGCTTGATTCTTTTGTTATTATTATTATTTTTCTTTTCACAGGAAAACAGAAATAATACAAAATGACAAAACAAAGCAAAATGAACAAAAAAAAATTATTTCTCTTTTGAGGGCTCTCTGTTCAGATCCATAACATTTTTTAATTTTTTTCCTTCATTTTCTTGCTTGTTGTTTTTTATTGTGTGTGTATGTATGTATGTGTGTTGTTTTTATATTATGGGTATTAATCCTCTATCAGTCCTATAACTTATGAAAATTTTTCTCCCGCTTTGATGGCTTTGTCTTCACTCACTTGGTTGTTTCCTTTGATGTACAGAGTTTTTAGTTTAATGAAGTCCCATTTGTCAATTGTTGACCTTAAGTCTTGAGCAACTTATATCCAATTTATAAATCCTTTCCTGCATCTATATCCTATAGGACACTGCCTATGTTTTCTTTTTAACAGTTTCAGCATTTCAGCCTTTACATTGAGGTTTTTGACAACTGGACTTTATGTCTGTGCAGGTTGGTAGTTGTGGTTCTAATTATAGTCTGCTACATGTGGTGATTTAGTTTGTTGAACAAGTTGTCTTTTCTCCAGTGTGTGTTCCTGACAACTTTGTCAAATATCAGATGGCTGAAATTGCATGAACTCCTGTTTGGGTTTTCTGTTTTCTTCCATTGATCTTCCATTGATCCATGTCTCTGTCAATACCGTGTTGTTTTTATGACTATAGGTCTGTAATAAAGTTTGAGCATGATAATCCCCTTCTTTGTTCTCAGATTTATTTGGCTCTCTGGGTTCTTTGGTGATTCCATATGAATTTCAAGATTTTCTTCTAATTATGGGAAGAATGTCACACATGGATTTTCTTTTTTTTTTTTTTTTATTTATTTCTGTATGTGTATGAATGTACTGTCTGCATGCAAGTCTGTGCACCCGTGTCGTGCAATGCCGCGGAGGTCAGAGGAGGGTCTCGGATTCCCCTGGAACTGGAGTTCTCCTGGAATTGGAGCTTCAGACGGTTCTCAGCCGCCATGTGGGTGCTGGGGATCGAACCCGGGTCCTCTGTAAGAGCGGTCGGCGCTCTTAACCGCTAGGCCATCTCTCCAGCCCCCACACATGGATTTTCATTAGGATTACACTGAATCTTTATTACTTTCAGCAGGATCGTCATTTTTACATTGGTAGAATTAAGATTCTACCAATCCATCAGCACAGGAGGTCTTTGCATCTCTGTGTGTTTTTCAATATCTTTCATCAAAAGATTTAAATTTTTCCCTTGAAAATGTCCTTAATGTCTAGGGTTGGCTTGTTAACACTATTTAACACTATTGTGAATGAGAGTGTTTTCATGAACTCTTTCTCTGATTGCTTGTTACTGGCTTTTGAATATTGATTTTTCTTACCTGACCTCGTTTGGTGACCATGGGAAGGGAAAACCCCAGTGTGGAGCACAAGGGCAGAATTGATGGTGGTTTGGGCTTGCCAAGGAGGAGCCTTCAAACATGACATCTTTCAACCTAATAAAAAAAAAATCATAAGCAGAAGATGCTAAAAGATATATGTTGCATGCATATAAGCATATTTTGGAATGATGCAGGCTGGAAAGAACAATAACAACAGCAACAACAACAGCAAGACTGGGTCAAGGAACTGACTGAAACAGTGAACTTCTGCTCAAAACAGTCAACTTCTGCATCAAAAATTTTAAAAGAGACTGAGAAAAGATGAAAAACATGTTTGGCAGAATGCATGAGCTCTGGTGGGGTGGGTGGGGCAAAGAAGGGGGAATATGGGTCTAGACTTGATTGGAAATTTTGTATGAAATGCACAAAGCTTCAATAAAAATTGGCTTTGAAAAAGAAAAAGAAAATTGATTTTTGTATCCTATCACTTTCTTGAAAGTGTTGATTTCTTTCTTTTTTTTTTTTTTTAAATGTTCACCATAGTAGAGAGAGTTGGTGATTTCTAGAAGTTTTCTGGTGAAAGTTTTTGGATCTCCTATGTTTAATGTATCATCTGAAAATAGGGATAATTCAAAATTTTTTCTAATTAATACCCATTTAATTTCCTTTTCTTGTCTTAATTGTTCCAGCCAGAGTTATAAGCATCATATTGAAAAGGAGTAGGGATAGTGGATAGCTCTGTCTGATCCTAAATTTAATGGGAATACTTTCAGTTTTTCTCCAAAGCCCGAGTGGTGGCACACATCTTTAAACCCAGCACTTGGGGGGCAGAGACAGGCAGAGCTCTGTGAGTTCAAGGCCAGCCTGGTCTACAGAGTGAGTTCCAGGACAGCTGGGGCTACAGGGAGACCCTGTCTCAAAAACACCAAAAAAATATTGAGCGTGGGTTTGTTGTATATAGTTTTAATTATGCTAAGGTATATTCCCTCCAGTATTTTGTCTAGGATTTTCATCATAACTGTATTTTAGATTTTGTCAAAGTCATATCCTGTATAATTGAGATGAATATGTGATTTTTGTCTTTAAGTTTTATGATTTATTACATGTATTGACTTACTGTATTGAACCATCCTTACATCTCAGGAATTAAGCCAGCTTGATCATAATGGATGATCTTTTTGATGTATATTTATTTGAGGTTTGCGAGTATTTAGTTGAGAAGTTTTGCATCTATGTACATTAAGAAAATGGGCCTATGATTTTCTATGTTGTATCTGTACATGGTTTTGGTCTGAGAATAATACTAGCATCATAGAAGGAATTGGGGAGTTCTCCCTCTGGTGCTACGTTTTTGAATAATTTAAGTAGTATTGTTTGTAGATCTTGCATAAAGGTCTGGTAATTCTGTAGTAAATCTATCTGGACCTGGGTTTGTGTTTTTGTTTGTTTTTTGCTTTCTCATTGTTATTGTTTTTTGCCAGGAGGCTTCATATTCCTTATCTGTTATCGGTCTATTTAAACTGTTGAACTCGGGGCTGGAGAGATGGCCTAGAGGTTGGGAGCGCCCACCGCTCTTACAGAGGACCAGGGTTCGATCCCTAGCATCCACATGGCGGCCAAGAACGGTCTGAAACTCCAATTCCAGGAGAACTCCAGTTCCAGGGGAATCTGTCACCCTCTTCTGACCTCTGCAGCATTGCACTACACGGGTGCACAAACCTGCATGCAGACAGTACATTCATACGCATAAAGAAATAAATAAAATTTAAAAAATAAATAAATAAATAAACTGTTGAACTCTTCCTGCTTTAACTTTGGCAATTTCAAAGACTTTAGAAATTTATGCATTTCTTTTAGATTCTCAAATTTTAAAGAATACAGGTTTTTAAAGTATTCCCTTAAAATAATCAAGATTTTTAATGTCTGATGTGATATCTTCTCCTTTGGCCTCTGATTTCGTTCATTTGAACTGGCTTTCTTTCTTTTTGTTTGCTGGACTAAGGGTTTATATATCTTGCTTATCTTTTAAAAGAACCAGCCGTAGATTCATTGATTCTTTGTATTGTTTTATTTTTATTTTATTGATCTTTCTTCATAATTTTATTGTTTTTCTGCATATATTTGTTGGAATTAGTTTTTGTTTGTTCATGCTTTTCTAAATTCTTGAATTGTATCATTAGTCATTTTTTTTGTGCTCTTTCAGGTTTTTAAAGTAGGCACTTAGAGGCATTAATTTCCTTCTTAGGACTATTTTTAATGTGTCCTAGAGGTTTCATTCTATTGTGTTATCATTTTCATTTACTCCCAGGAATAATTTTATTTCTTTCTGATTTTCTTTTTTACTCATTCATCCTTCAAGGGTGTGTTGTTTAATTTCCATGGGTTCATGTAGTTACTATCGCTTCTTTTGCTGTTAATTTTAAACTTTATAGTATTGTGGTCTGATACATGGACATACTAGAATAAATAGTATTATTCCTATTTTTATTTGTTGAATTCTGTTTTGTGTCCCAGTATGCGGTCAGTTTTGGAGACACTTTTGTAGTGCTGTGTAGAAGAGGTAATTTTGGTGCTTGAGTGGAATATTATTCTGTACATGTTTGTTATGTACATTTGATGTATAACATCATTTAATAGTTGTTTATTTCTGTTTATTTTTTATTCTGATGACCTGTATCTTAGAAAAAGTGGAGTGATGAAGTTACCTACTACTAATGAGTTGAGGTTAATATGTGTCTTGGAGTCCATTGGCACTGTTTGTATGAATTTATGTGCATATGAATTTGGTTCACATATGTTTGTGGTTATGATGTCCTTTTGCCCTTGATCCCTTGATCAGAAAGTGGTGATTTTATCTCTTCTGATTAATTCAACCCTCAAGTCTATTTTGTCAGATAGTAGAATAGCAACTCCTGCTTCTTTCTTGGTGCCATTTGCTTAGAACATTTTTCCATCCTTCCACCCTAAGGTGATGCTTACCATTGGAATGTATATGAATTCCTCTAGACCACAAAGAGATGGGTTTTGTTCCTTAATCCTGCCATTTTATTTAGTCTTGTTTTGCATTTTGTGTTTCCATACTTTATATGCCTTCACTTGTTTGCTTTCTGTAACCATTTGAGTATGGTCATTTATTTCTAAGTAGTTCTCTTTGTTGAAAACTTTTTTAGGACTGGAGAGTTTGGGTGAGACATATTATCTTTATTTTCCTATTATTTGTGATTTTTCATTGTGGCCTTGGCATATGGATTTCCTTTGTTGCTTGTGTGTCTGATATTAAATTGTAGCCTGCCTTTGTTGAATTGAAATTTGATTCTTTTCATATTGTTGACTTAGCTTTGTTGCTTTCTGGTCAGGTATGCAGGCTTAGTCTGGGCTTCAGGTTCTCTCTTTCGATATATTTATTGACAGACTGGATCTTCCTAGCTGGCTAGTCATGGATTCTCTGGCAGAATAAAGTGCCTGGGCTGTTTGATAGTAAGATGAGCCAGCTGCTGGGCTTTGACAGGCTGGTCCCGAGCTCTCAGGAAGGAGGAGTAGGAGATGCTCTAGGCCTTAGGCACAGATAAGGACATGTGAGGAGGGTCTAACTGGACAGAGTAAACACGAGTCCTGGAGCAGAGAGAGTGGACCTGGTCCCAGAGCAGGAAGATCAAGACCCATTGGCCAGGATCTGACCCACCAGGCTAGTACAGAGTTCTCAGGAGAGATGAACAGAAGGAGGCCTAGGCTCAAGGCAGGACTGGGAAGAGCCTGGGAGGGAGCCAACCATAAGTTCAATCTTGCTTATCAAGCTACTGTTTATTTTTCTTAATTTATTTATTTCATATAATATTTTTTATTTACTCTATGATAGCTTCACATGCACGTGATGTCTCACATGCATTCCTAACCTTTCTTCTTTCTAATAACTCAATGAGACCAAATTAGTGCTGCCTCTATATACAGGGATATGGAGGTCTTCATTAGAGCATGACCAACCTATCAGGCATCATAACCCTAAAATTAACTGAGTTTTATTCCCCTAGTATCATATTTTTTTAACTTTTCTAAGCAGTTTATTACACATAGTTACAAATCAAGAGTTTAGCGGCGTGGTAGAATGTAAGGGCTGCAATTGGGGTTAATGGTGAAACTACAACAATATAGACTGGACACTCATTTGATCAACTTGATTGAACATACAAGCCCCCCCTGCTGGATGGTGGGACCCATGAGCTGTGTGGGTTTGGGCACAACTGCTTGCAAATTGGTTTTACATGAAGGATGCTTGTACTCACAGATTATCACTTATTGTTAAAAAAATGAAAACAAAACAAAACAAAAAAGCAGAGAAAGATGCAGAAAACTTACAGCAGAATGCATGATCTGGGATGGGTTAGGGGTGGGGTTGGGGGAAGGGAAGGGGATATATGCCTGAACTGAATTGGAAAATGATGTATGAAATACACAAAGCATCAATAAAAAAAAAGAGTTTAGACAAGATCATGCTAATTTGCTGAGTTGGGATAACTGAAGTTGTTTTCAGTTTATGTAATTCTCTGTATTGTTAAAAAGTAACAAAAATATCTATTGTACCATCCCTTAACAACACCTGAGAATAAATGTTAGTGAAAAACAGTTTACTTTACAAACTTGACATAAGTAGTCGTTAGGAATACATCTATGATAAAAATATCTCATAGCCTGCATGACACAGAACAAATGAGATGTGTGGGAAATGGCTTCTATGAAAGGGCAGAGTTCTTTGAAAAAAATTTTCAATTTCCTCTCTCCAAGATGTCTTTTTAAAACAACATGACATACCACACATTTTGACACAACTCCGCATGACTCAGAGACCCTAACCTAAAATAATAACAGACCACATTCATGGAGGCTGAATCACCTCTAACCTCCAGAACTTGGTAAGGATTAGTAATCAGAACATGTTTTCATTCCTAAGATAGTATGGGAAAGTTCTGAGCCAGGCAGTTAACCTGACAGTCAGTCAATTATACTGGTGCTCTCATTAAACAAATAACGTTTATTTTCTTTCCTCTTTCCTTCCTTCAGAATGAAAGAAAACTCATACAACTCTTTTTTAAATACTACATAGTTTCCAGCACAAATATAATGGCCCATTTCTAAAAACTAAGCAATAATTGAGGAAATTACTTAGAAAAGTAAGAAATCCACCCATACTAGTATCCCCTATAAGGATTGGGGCTCTAGGGGAAACCATGTTATCTGAGTTAATTAAAACCAGGAAAAACATTTCCTCTTCTGAAGCCAGGGAAATCTTTTTGGTAAAACTCTAACAGGACTTTTAAAAAATCTAATTGAAAGTTAAGCAACAAAAGTGTATGTCATTACTATACAGAGTGTACACCGTATATTGTGATACTTAAGATTTCAATATTCTATACAAAATATTAAAAGCCCATGTTTTATCTAAAAATAGTTCTTTTTTATTAGGTAATTGGTGTTAATATCCACAGATGAGGGATTAAAAATAGTTCTAATATAGTGAAATGTCAATGAAAATACCGAACTTTGGAATGTAGAATAAGATGCTCCCTTTCCTTGATAGGCTACACTCTTAAATTCTTTATTTGAAAATTAAAGCTAGATAATGTTTGCCTCAAATTTGTTTAAAGAGACATTTCATACATATAAACATGTATTCTGGGATTTTATAACTTTTTTAAAAAGCGGTTTTTCATTAATTCTTTGAGAATTTCACACCATGTATTTTGAAAATGTTCCACCCTCTTTCCACCCCCATCTCGTCTCAGATCCAACCATCCAACCTCCCTTGCACCTTCCAATTTCTGGTCCTCTTTTATTTATTTAACCCATCAAAACCAGTTTGTATTTCCCAAATACTTCTGGGTATGTGTTTATCTAGTGGAGCACGGTCAGCCAACCAGAGATCATACCCTAAGCTAATTGATACTTCTCCAGCGGCAATCAATAGACTATCGCTCCTCAGGTGGGAGGGATTTGTGTCCACCTCCCAGCTCCACACTGGGTTTTTGTCTGGCTTGGGCTTGCCGAGGTCTTGGCCATATTCTCACAACTTGTATGAGTTCCTGTGTGCCAGTACCTTGTTGTCCTTGGGAAGTTCTCTCACCTTGTCATCAGCTATTGTGTTGTGTTCTTACAATCTTCCCTTCCTCTTTTCCTTATGATTCCTTAGTGATAAGAACCAGTTTCTAGGGAATCACAAACACTTCCTCTGTGTTACGTCTTTGCAGTTGTTTGCTGAGCACCAGGTAAAACACGAAGTTTCGACCATCAGCTTCCTTGGACACTATCTCCCCCAAGCCCTTGGAAGCTCCAAGTTCCCCCACTAACTCTTCAGTTGCAACTCTACTGAAAAAAATATATTCAAGCTTTTAACATCTAACATGACCCGCACTCTCCTGCCAGATTCCACCTGTTTTAGTCATAGAGCACAGGAAAAATTGTTTCCAGAAATAGTCATGTCCAAGGTGAGCAGATGCTAAAAAGTTCCAGGACACATCCTGGTGGGAAATGACTGCATGTTATGCTCATATCAAAGTCCTGTTGACAAAAGCAGATGCTGCAGGTGGTCCCCTGCCATTGTCACCACAGGGGCCTTCTTTGGACAAAAACAAGCTATATATACTGCAGTGTCTCTCAACTCTTAGTTTCCTCTCAAGTCTTAATTCTGTGTGTGTATTTCAGTTGTTCATTTCACTAATGAAAGGTTTAAAAAAAACAATCTTCATTGACAAACATTAATAGTAACAATTCTCTTCCTGTTCCTCACCTTTTGAGCCACATTTTGTTGTATTTTTCATAACAGGGGACAATAACTGGCCATCCTGGATGATGGCTTTGCTTTTTCATTTGCCCTTACCAAGCCCTGCCAACTCCAATTTATGCATTTAATCATTTGGCAGCTTATATTGGATATGAACATTTTCACCATTTTAACTGGAATGAAAAATATAACACAAAGATAGGATAATGCACACACATGTGGATGCAGGCACACACACACACACACATACATACATGCACACAAACACAGAGAACCAAACAGAAGCAACACCAATCAAATAAACAGGACAAAGGCTCCTCATGTTTTTGAGCTCAGATTCTGCAGAGCAGACTTCAGCAACAAATGTCTGGCTGCTGAGACAAGGAGACAGAAATAAACCCATGGGGCCACATCTGGGAGTGCCAGTGTGTGAATGCAGCTTAACTGGCCTCCCACACAACAGGAATTCCACCAGAAGTATGTGCTCTGGATGGGAAGACTGAAAAAAATGTGTTTAGAATATCACTAAGGAAACAGAGATACATTATCTCTGCCAGAGCTCAGAAGACAGTAGAGTTAGTGAACGCCTCCAAATGACTGAAACAGAAAACATGCTTTAATGACACTGACGAAGCTGGTGAAGAGGAATGAAAAAAATATTAGAACTATTTTAATATCTTGAAAAATGGCTCTTGAAGGCTTATTTCTGGAAATATTTCTGTAGCTTAAAAATGTCTCTGGTCTTTTGCAGGCAAAGAATTATCAGAATAAAGGCGTTTAGTCTTCCTACTCCAGGTTTTGGCAGGCCTGAATTAATCTTTCAACTATCAAGATTTTTGCTCCTCTTTCCATTTCTGTAAAATAGTTTGTTTCCATAACCAAGGCACAAATTTAATGTTATATTTTGACTCAAGAAATATGTTTGACCCTAGGCATGTGAAAGCATGTTTTCACCTCCAAATTCTAGCTGTAAGAACATGCTATGCATGAGCTATCATGTATGTGTATTTACAGAAGTTCGATATTTTTTTTATTTATTTATTTTCATGTGTGTATGAATGTATTGTCTGCATGTAGGTTGGTGCACCCATGTCCTACAATGCCACGGAGGTCAGAAGAGGGTCTCGGATTCCCCTGGAACTGGAGTTAAAGATGGTTTTCAGCCGCCATGTGGGTGCTGGGGATCATACCCGGGTCCTCTGCAAGAGCAATCAGAGCTCTTAACTGCTAGGCTATCTCTCCAGCCCAGATGTTTGATATTTTTAACTTTTAATTAGTATTTTAGTTCCATTTTAATGCCAGTTAAAGTTTAGCATGATAAAAACATAATGAATTACTCTGAAAATAAATCGGAGTGCACTTATATTTGTAAAGTTTAGTTGGAATAACACCATCTGAAATACCTTTTAAGGGACTACCCATGAGGTGACAGTTCGGGGTGATAATTTGCTCCATCTTAAGTATGTTTCCATTCTTCTGTTTCTTTGTCGGGGAGCACTCTTTAGAGCTTTGATCAGCCTGACTGCCATCCTGAATTTCATGGTGTCACCCCTTCCATTCCTTCTTCAGATTTCCTCGAGTTATGACCCATCCACTGTTATATTCCAGTAAGGAAGTTAAAGATTCCATTTATTAAGAGTTAATTCCATTCATAATTTTTCAAATTTTCCACATGGAAGTGGTTATGATTTATATCCTAATTTAGCAGCAAAATAGCTTGTATAGTTTAAGAATACTTGTAATCAAGGAAATGTATGTGCGTGTGTTTGTGTGTGCATGTGTGTGTATATGTGTGTCTGTGTGAGACTGTGTGTGTACACACATGGGGGCTGCACTATTTGTGGAAGGCGGAGGTTGTCATTGGGTATCTTCCTCTATCTCTCTCCCATTTCCCTATTTAAAAGGTCTCTCAATGAGCCCAAAGATCACTTTTGGGCCAGATCAATATATCTCCACTCCTGCAGCACTGAGGGCAGAGGTCTCCACACTGTGCAGGACTTTTACGTGGGTGTTGGATGTAGACAGGTCCCTGTCCTTGCACAGAAGAGCTACACACTGAGCCATTTCCCCAGGACAAGGATGACCTTTTCTATTTCTGAATATGTTTAAAAGTGATCAAGAGCCTTTGCAGGTGCTGCACGCCTCTAATCCCAGCACTCCAGAGGCAGAGGCAGAGGCAGGCAGATCTCTGTGAGATCAAGCCAGCCCATCTACATTGCAAGTCCCAGACCAGCTGGGGCTACAGGGAGACCCTGTCTGAAAATAAGCAAACAAACCAACAAACAAAAACGATAATCAAGCTCTTGTTTCTTGAAGCAACAGTAAAAGTCATGATATTTTTACCCACACATGTAGGTATTTTTATTGTACCCTTATTTGACTGATTTCCTTTTTAATATATATATATATATAGGCTGACTTCTTCAAACAGATGTGTTCCATAGCCCTAGGGACTTCAAAACAATTATAGAACTCAAGACTTTAATACTTTTTCACTAGAAATACATGGCTCTTGTTATTGAGCTATATGGAAGCTAATCCACAGAATGAAACTGAAATATTTATTGATCGTGTTAAAAAGAAATCATCACACAAAAATTTGTGAGCTTGTACAAAACATTGAATAGAATGTTTAAGTTTGTAAGCATGCAGTTTTCAACAAATAATAGAAAGGCAAAGAATGAGTGTGTGTGTGTGTGTGTGTGTGTGTGTGTGTGTGTTATATGCACATGAGTGTGTGGGTACATACACATGGGCCCATTCATGCCTGTGAGGAGGTTACAGCAGGAAATCTACTGTCTAGCTCTATAGGTCTTCAGCTTACTGCCATGAGACAGGGTCTCTCAGTAAACCCAAAGCTCACAATTTTGCTTAGGTTGGCAAGTGAACTCTTTTTTTAAGGACTTTTTGGTAGAGTATCTACAGCAACATTGCCATTTTGAAAACACCACACCTGCCTGTGGTAACCCTTGTACCGTGCTGTAGGTAGAAAGTATTGCAATGAATATTTTAAGATATCCTCTACAGGTTAGGAGATGTTATAAGCCACAGTATGACCCTGTCATATTTAACAGGGGGGAAAAATGTAATTCATGGATTAACATATCCAAACATGTGTCTATGCTAAAGTAACCTACCATAACTATTAGTGCTGCTTAAATACCTATATATCTAATTGCTTGTGCTTCATTAGTAGGATCGAAAGGTTATTCCTGGACAAACTGTCATCCCATGAAAGGAAACAGCCAGAATTGACCAGAGTCCAAGTCAACAGCTCCAGAGAGAGTGGACTGTTTTACCTCTCATCCACCTGTGCCCCTTTTCTAAGCCTAGGGAACAATCTGCGGAAGAGGGGGCATGGTAGAATGTAAGGGCTGTGATTGGGGTGAATGGTGAAACTACAGCAATGTAGTCTGGACACGCATTTGATCAACTTGATTGAACAAACAACCTGTCACCCCCCCACTGGATGGTGGGGCTGTAGGGGTTTGGGCACAACAGCCTGCAGATTGGTTTTGCATGAAGGATGCTTGTACTCATGGATTATCACTTATAGCTAAAAATGAAAAAAAAAAAAACTGAGAGAAAGATGCAGGACAGTTATGGCAGAATGCATGATCTGGGATGGGGTGGGGGTGGGGGGGAAGGGAAAGGGAAATAAGCCTGAACTGAATTGGAAAAAATGTATGAAATGCACAAAGCATCAATAAAAATTAAATTAAAAAAAAGATATTATTTAACATGAACTCTTTCTTCCCTCTGTCAACTTCTTAGTGCCATTCTTCTCCCTCCCTGCCACATCCTATTCAGTAGCATTTGTTACTGATAATACAGGGAGATCAAACAGGTTTTATAGAAAGTGTGTATTGAATTAAGACATAATCAATGTATTAAGGTTTTAGATTAACAATAACAAACAATTACTTTCTATTTTGGAAAATAAGTAAAATTCAAGAGACTTATATCTAGTTACTGATATCTAATTTTACCTGAAGTTTTTTTTTCATTCTATTTCTAGCTTTACATCAGTATTTTCGGTACAGTTGTTCATGGAATTTTTGTGTATTTCAATCAGAACATCTCAATCAACCTTAATCTATATCCCCTTCCCCAGGGGAAACCTCCATAGTACTGCTCCAGAATTCATTCATGCCATGATTTATGTTAAGGTCTATTGTGTCAAGTTAGTGTCCCAGATATTCCTCAGTGTCATTTCATCTAGTGGGGCCTAGTCAGGCTATATAAAGTCCTTCCCTTTAAGATCAGCTCTTCCTCACCAGCAGTAATCAACTATCAATAACTGTTCCATTAACATTGGGCTTTGTTGCCAGTTTCCACACTTATGTCCTAGGGTTTTGTCTGGTTGAGAAAGATCATGAAAACTAGCAGGAAGTCCCAGGATTTCCAAAATTGTTCTGTATTTTTTATGACACTTATTCATATGTTTTTAAATAATAGTGAAAAGTCTCTGCCCCCCCCCCGTGCTGGGCTTAAAGGTCTATACAGTCATACTTAGCTTTGTACAAAGGGGCTGGGGACTTGAACTCAAGTCCTTGTGCTTGCAGAGCGAGCGCTCCTACTCGCTGAGCCATCTCCTCAACCCAAGTATGACTAATTTTTGAAGAAAAAAGTAGGAGTTAATATAAACTTTGTTGCTGTTTTTTTTATTTAATTTTATTTATTTCTGTATGTGTATGAATGTACTGTCTGCATGCAGGTTTGTGCACCCGTGTCGTGCAATGCCGCGGAGATCAGAAGACGGTCTCGGATTCCCCTGGAACTGGAGTTATCCTAGAATTGGAGTTTCAGATGGATTTCGGCCACCATGTGGGTGCTGGGGATCGAACCCGGGTCCTCTGTAAGAGCAGTCGGCGCTCTTAACCACTAGGCCATCTCTCCAGCCCCAATATAAACTTTGTAAAAAAATAAAATAAAATAAAACAGTCACAAAGTACGGATATCAGGAGAGTCATTGCACATTCTTTAAGAACAAATGAAAAGGGGAATAAGTCTAAATTGGACTGAGAAATGATGTATGAAATTCACAAAACATCAATAAAAATATTTTATTAAAAAAAACAAACTTTGGGGCTGGAGAGATGGCTCAGCAGTTAAGAGCACCGACTGCTCTTGCAGAAGACCTGGGTTTGATTCCCAGCACCCACGTGTCTGTTAAGAACTGTCTTTGACTCCAGTTCCAGGGGAATCCGACACCCTCTTCTGACCTCAGTGGCATTGCAGGACAAGGGTGCACTACATGCAGACAGTACACTCATACACATAAAAAAAATAAATAATAAAATAAATAAATAAATAAATAAATAAAGTAAACAAATATTTTAAAAAACTTTAAAAAGTTTTAAAAAAGAACAAATGAAAAAATATTAAAAAGGAACTCTAAATTCTTTTTTTAGGGGGCTCTCCCTGTAGCCCCAGCTGTCCTGGAATTCACTCTGTAGACCAGGCTGGCCTTGAACTCAAAAAGATCTGCCTGCCTCTGCCTCCTGATTGTGCTAGTATTAAAGGCATGTGCCACCATGCCCGCAGGAATGTTAATTCTTAAGCATTATTTCAATTATTCCTTAACCACTTTTTATGCACCTGCACTCTAATACCTACAAATATTAACAGACAAACACAAACATACATTATTTAATGCTTGAACAATCAGGGCTGGAGAGATAGCTCAGCAGTTAAGAGGACTGGCTGCTCTTCCAGAGGACTCAGTTCTAGTCTCAGCACCCAGATGGTGGCAAATAACCAACTGTAAATCCAGTTCCAAGGAATCTGACGTCCTGTCTGACTTCCGGAGATACGGTGCTGGCCATGGGTGCAACCTACCTACATCAATACAGTCATATGCATAAAACAAAAATAATAAATAAAATACTTAAAAAATAGTATGAACTACCATAGACTAACATTGAAATTAAACATTTGAATCTAACCTAACTGTAAAATGCATTCCAGAAAAATTCTAAATAACACTAAATTTTATTTTCAATCATAGTCCATGCTGGAATATCAAAGATGGTGATTACATATGAATAGGGGTGAATAGATTATCTTCCTAGTGCAGTAAATCCAGACTGATTGGAGAAAGTCTGAATACAGAGTCCAGTCGCTTTTAGCAGGTCTACATAGTAATTAATAATCATTGTCTGAATGCATTTCAGATCCCACACTTCAAATTAGAGACAGTATGAATGAAACATTCTGTCATCCATGCACATCTATTCATGCACCATAGAATTACATACTAGAGATGAATTATCTATTTGTGCCAAATCAACTTAGGTAGAAAATGATAAGAGGCCTGCATTTTTAGTACTTCTGCACAAAATTATTTTATATTGTTATAACATGCATATCATGGCATATAAAAGCATTGTGGATTAAATTTAGACATTTTATGAAAAATATACAATTCTTTTTAAATTTTTTAAAATTTATTATTCTTTATGTGTATGAGTGTACTGTCTGCATGTAGATTGGTGCACCCACATCGTGCAATGCCGAGGAGGTCAGAAGTGGGCCTAAGATTCCCCTGAAACTGGAGTTAAAGACAGTTCTTAGTTGCCATGTGGGTGCTGGGGATTAAACTCGAGTCCTCTGCAAGAGCAGTCGGCGCTCTTAACTGCTAAGCCATCTCTCCAGCCCAGAAAAATATATGATTCTTAAAGACTCTGATGACGCCATTTCCTCAGTTAGAACATGCAGAACCTAGGCATGTATAGGCACCAACACTTCTTTAAAATATTTTTATTGAGTGTCTGTGAATTTTATACAATACATCTTAATTAAAATCTAGAACCCCGCCCCTGTCCATGCCCCCCATTCTCCTCCATCAGACCTCCTGCATTCTTTCAGATCTGTTAAGTCCTATCTAGTCAGGCATTTGTACCCAGTTGTCCTTTCATGCAAGCTCATCCAACTGGAATCTAACCATCCTACCCTACTCTCCCTTAACCAGCAGTAGTCAGTTCCCAGCGTTTCCCAGCTAGGACCTCCCCTCTGTCCATTTCCCTCTCTGCAACCTGGGCCCTTGTCTGATCGAGCTGGCAGGGGTTTTGTGCACAATGCCACAAGTCCTCACTAGCTACCCTCCAGAAGTCTGAGATCCCGTTTCCCTATGTTCATAGACTAAGCCTAGCTCTGACGATCTTTCCACCTCCTCTTCTGCAATGGTCCCCAAACCATAGGTGGGTGAGATTTAATACAAGAACCCTATCCAGGGTCAACATTCCTCATGCAATCTCTTATTCTCTACAACTCAGACAGTTGTGGCCTTCTGTGTGCATTGCACTCTGATGTATAAGGAAACTTCACTGGTGAAAGCTGAGTGATGCATACTCTTTCTACTCTCTGTTTTCTAAGTTCCTTGAGCCTTAGGTCTAGATGTTCTACTATAGATAAGTCACCTAGGGCTGAGCATCTATCTCTCAAGCATATATTTTCTGTGTATGACCAGTTATGGAACTTTGTAACAGCCTCCATCTGTTGCATCTTGGGGCTATATGGCAAGGAACACAGTACCAGACAGGAGATATCTCCTTTCGAGTTGCTGGTCAGAGCAGTTCAAGAGACTCCGAAAATAAGACAAGTTATTTCCAGAGTCCTCGGTTATCACTAAGAGCTTGAAGGTTAGACTCTACTGCTGAAGACAGGACATACTTCGTACACAGGACTTGGAGCAATGGAGCTGGAACTGACTTGGAAGTCTTCTCCCTGAAGACTAGGTTTCATAGCTCTAGAGGATACTATACAAAGCTGCTAAAATCAATCAACTGTCCAACTCGTCTCTAAAGTGGAATAACCACAACCACAGCACAGCAAACTACCTCTATTGGTGCAGTAGTGGCATGGTTACCTGCAGGGAAATCAACAGTTATCTAATTGGACTCAAAACCCTCTCAGTGGGAGGGAACTCGTGGGTAGCACTGTAAATATAGCCAAATTCACATGACTAGGAATGTATGACCATAAATCCCAGAGAAAGCCCTGTCTCTGCCCTATCTCTAGACAAATTAAATTTTAAATCATATGCTAAATATGGATCCTTATATTTATTGGCACAAACACTTTTTAATTATGAATCGATTCTATTATTCTACATATGAAAAAGTTATCTCTCAACACAAATTAGGACTTAAGCAATTCTGAGATTCGAGTAGCTTTTATTTGCTAAGCCTCCTATTATTCACCAAGTTTTGAATCTGAAGTCTATTTTTATATTTGGACGAGGGTAGGATTTCTTATATGCGTCTAAGCTCATTACCAGTAGCTTAACTTACAAGAGTTAATTTAGTATTTATGCTGTAAAGCTGCCTGTAAAAACATCCCTAAACAGTATGAAACCATGACACTTAATTTCCATTGACAATAACGGCATGTTTCTGTCACTTTACAGAAAAATGACTGTTTACTCTTGAGATTCTTTCTCTAGTCATTTTGCATAAGGATGAAAAGAAGATGCATATCTGACCATTTGTAAATACATATATATATATATATATATAGTATAATATGTATATATATGAACATACAATATTAATGGAGGCCTAATCTTTAAATTTTTTTAATTTGCTGTATAAGTTATGTATTTTGAGAATATATAATTTATTTTGTAGAGGTGGTTTAAATATAGGCACAGTTAACAATTTTCATTGAAAACTCTGCAACACCCCTTTTATCCAAAAAGAAATAATAATGAAAACTATCTTTTGGTTTTATAAATGCTAACATATTGAAGAATGTGTCATCATCATTTTCATTCAATTTAATTGATTTTAATTTAATTTCAAGTAATCGATTTGCATTTGGTGAACAATTTAATAGTTAGGCAACCCGTACAAGAATAATTATCCAAATTGTTAATTAGCCATATTGGTACACTCAGTGAACTAGTAGTAAATGAAAAGATGAGAAGGACACTTGGGCGGAAAACACCTGCCCATCAGCCTTCTTCATTGGCATGTCAGTCTTTAAATAAACAGCAAACAACTCAATAGTACTTAACACATATAACAGAACGCATTAAATACTGTGAGGTGCAGGGAATGGAGGGTTCCAAATCTGATTTGGGTGAATTGTATGAAATGCACAAAAATTCAATAAATATATACATTGAAACAACCCAAACATTAAAATAAAATATATACAACATATCTGGTAGAGTGTCTTCCTCTGGGTTTGGAAATTGGGAAAGGTAGAGCCTGAACCCAGGATGTTGCTGAGCAAGGCTCATAATGATGACTGAAACATTACTGTGCTGAGCATGGATGCTTCCTGTCTGTCTCAGCAGCAGAGCCCGTACTTACAGTGCCATACATTTTTCCTCACTATTTCTGGATGATCATTGAAGACTCACTTGAGTGGATAGCTTCATTTGAAAGGTCAAGGGGGTAGGGAGATGGCTCAGATGGCAAAGTTCTTGCTGCACTGGTGTGAGGTCCCGAGCTCACAACACCAGTAAAAATACATAAAAGCTGAATGTACTAATAGCACTTGAGAGGCAGGGCATGGCAGGTCCCAGTCTAGCTGAACTGACAAGGTCCAGGTTCAGCAGGAGACTCTGATTCCAAAATATAAGGTAGAGAACCATTGGAAAAGATACTAAATGACAACCTCTGGCCTCCACAAGCATGCCCAGACATGCACATACTCCAGTGTGAACACATACATTAACATGAACACATAAACGCAACACATGGACCCACAAATAAACAACAAAAACATTAACAAAATATAGGACATATCTCACAGTGTGAAAAATATACAAATAAAGAAATAATAACTAAATTATGCATAGAATATATTGGCCTCCACTATGTAATAAGATGATAGAGTCTGTCAAACAGAATAAGAGGAAGATGGAGAAGCACCTGACCCCAGGCTTGCTGCCCTGTGGTCACTGCTGCTCAGATCTTCCTACACTGACCACTCCAGCCTCCCCAGACATGGCATTATGTTCAAAATACCAACCCCAGCTCCTGGGAGCAGATCTCCGTGATTGTTGCTACAACACATTGTACATGTTTGTGTATGGCACTCTAAGCATGGGCTCTGCTTCTGAGACAGACAGGAAGGACCCATGCTCAGTGCAGTAATGTTTCTGTCATCATTATGAGCTGCTCAGCTAATTATTACCAAATATCATCTCCAAACACAAAAGAGACTTTGAAATCTTAGAATGCTGCAAAACCATACTCCACACTGGTCAGGAGGGTGTGTTGTGTCTTGGGTGGACTAGTCATTTTGTCCCATGATCCCTAAGTAGGCATGACTTCCTTCCTCCACAGGACTTTGCTGATCTGTGTGATGGTCACTGGTTTTCCTTGCACACTGTATCAACCACCAACTTCTTTCCCAGACTATGACAAAGCTAAGGTTTTCATAACACACCATGCCCTGTAGTCTGATAATGAAGAAGAGACAAGATGAGTGTAGAAGCAATAAAAGCGGTAACGAAAAAATCAGTATCTATTGGTGTTTGCCTAGATGTCAGAAAGACCATATTTTGGGTCTTCCCCAGCTGGCCTGGAGCTCACTATGCAGATTCATGGAGATCCTCCTGCCTCTCCTTCCCAAGTGCTGGAACGACAGTCGCACACCACCACACCCAGGTTCTCAATTTTCATTTCTTGATAGGATCCTAACAGCACTGACGCCAAGGCAGAGCTTTAATTCAAATGATCCTGAGAACATACATTGTCTAGTGAGCTGTGAGCAATTTTAGTGATTATTTACATGGTTTATAGATGTTATATTTTAATAATTAAACAAAAAAACCTCAAAGAAGTTCTGTTACTTTGTCAGTGCTCTTAACTGCTGAGCCATCTCTCCAGCCCCAGTTCTGTTACTTTGTGTATGTTTTATATCAGAGGTCTCTTCTACTTGGGCTCAATAAAAAAATTTAGGTCTCCATTAATTCAAATCTCCTATATGTATACATTGCCGCATGTTTGAAATGAAGGTATACTTTGTAACCCATGGCAACAGTATGATGTGATCCTCTCCCTCAATGATAAATAAATACCTTAATTTGTACACATGTGACCTCCTAGACAGACATAAATATAAATGTGTTTAAAGAAGATAAGGGTTCTGGCCATACCTTACTTCAATTGATTCTGGGATTCTGTCTGCCAACAAGGTGACTAGATACATACATGCCTATAGTGCAACAAATATACCAGTCACTTTAGATGTAAGATACCATACAAACTGAAGAAAATAAAGGAATTTTATAAAGTAAAACATTAAGAAGATTTTAAAAGCACTTAAAAATTGCACTGTACTGAGTAATGGGAAGCCTAAATAATTTCCATGCAGGTTAGCTTTTTCTGTGGGGTGCTCCGTCTCACCCTATAGCCACCTATTTAAATGTCTTGGATTCAGTTTTTATCTAGATAAGAACAGGATCATTCCAGTATATTCAGAAAGACGGTTATCTGGCTGAGAGACACTCAGAAATATTTATCTAACTGTAAACAGGTACAAGTGGTACCTCAAGACTCATATAATCTGCTGTAGAAATACTTATTGTTTTAATGAAATAAGGCAGAATACCAAATAGTTTGTATTTGCCCAGAGTAACTTTGCATAACAAGCACTTGGACCACCTAGCCATCTCCCTAGCCCTCTGAATATTTTGTTTCTTTATCACCTAACAATGCAGCTTTACAATGTAAACGGCACTTAGTTTTATGAGGTATCATAAATTTAATAATGTCATAAATCATATTATCTGTAATAGTTTAAATTCCAAACATACAAAATACGCCATGCTCAAGAGCCTGTGCATTCTCAGCACTTCAACTTAGGATGGTAACATTGTTCTTCAATGAGCTTCTAAAGTCACTATGTCTGTGTTATTTATCCTAGCTGTATTTTTCTGGTGATCCATTTCAATGTAGATAATATATTGACAAAGCCATAAATCAAACAGTAAACAGCAATGGCTTTTGAATAACACGAAGGAGAGCTAATTCAGGTAAGTCCAATTCAGACTTGGCAGTGAAGAACTGTGTGTTGACTCTATGGTTAAAGATTTTTCATAAATTATCACAAGACAAACTCTGGAAAGTCTCTACACACTAGTATTGTATTGCCAAGTGCTCGTGACATTCCTACCAAGTGACAAAGATTTTAATACATTATTTTTGCTTATTCTTTTAGAATTTCATGCATAGGTGTGTGGGAAGATCCAGTTTGGATTAGGGGCTAGCTCTCAGCTAGCATCCCTTAGGGCATTCCTCTGACCCTGCCCCAAGAGGGAACAAGGTGGCCTTGGCACACGATGCTATGTGGAGCAGCAGTATACAGTGGTGTGAAACTGGGGGTCTGTGATTGGCTCTGGGAGCTGACGTCATTTTGCTTATAAAAGTGACTTGCAGCAAGTAATAAGTAGAATTCTCCATTTCCATCATTACACAGAATTCCTGGGTCTGTTATTTTGCACACATATATGCTGAAGCAGCCCTGGATTTCGAGTGTCAGTGGCTAGTGGGTTGGATGGAGGTCTATCAGACCACCGACCTGGTAACCTAGCATGGGGTTGGATAGAGACCTGACAGGTCACCATCCTGTGAATTGAGTCGTGAGTGGATGTAGGCTGAAGACAGGCCATCAGCCATCAGCTATCAGGCTGAAATTCCTGTCCAGAGACCAGCAGTCTTTGGGCAGATGGGATAGCACATCCAGACAGGAAACATTCCATTTCCCAGGCTAAGGACCTGAGTTGGAAGTACCTCTCAGGTTGGGATATGAAAGTAACCAACTGACCTCTGCACTGAGGGGTCAGTTCCCCACAGTGACTGCAGGTGGCCACTGTGCTCCCCTTACCTTAGCAGGACTGCTCTGTGCCTGTTCGTAGCAGAAGCTCCTGCATAGGTGCACAGTGTATTTTGATCCTATTCCTACTTAGCCCAGAATCGGCATGGCATGGCTGAAGGGCCATCTACTAGAGCAATGGCATGGTGCTGGAGAAAAGTGGCTCTTTCTTTTCCTAGTAGCCACAGGCTGTCAATAGCCCCTTGGCAAGGAGTAGGAGGTCTAAGCCGTTACCCAATGGATGCCGGGATGGTGCCTGGCTTCATTTTGTGCAGGTGTCCTGTAAGAAGCCGTGGTTGCTGTGGTTCATGTGTGTCCAGGACATGGTGTCTCACAGCAGTCTTCCCCACCTCGGGCTCTCCCGACTCCTACGACCCTTCCTCCCGCTCTTCCGTATCCTTCCATCTGCTTTGGAGGAATGGAGGGTTCATAGAGATGTAGTGCTGAGCACCCCACAGTCACTTATTCACTGCACTTCATCAGTTGTGTTTCTATATTATCTGTTTTCTCAGCAAAAAGAAGCTTCTCCGACGAGGGCCAAGACCTGCAATTATCCTTGAGTCTAAAGGCATACATATAGAAGGCTCTTTATATGATGTCCATTTGTCAAAATAATAATTGCAAGTTCTCCCCTAGACACCTCTGACCTCCCCTGCCACAAGTTCTTGGCCAGATTTATAGTACCACACATAAGTTTCCTCCTGTGTGTAGTGGGCTTTAAACCAATCAGAAAACAGATGGTTCCCACATGACATTTATTCCATTATTGCACCAATGAGCCTATCTTTTGAAACTGGTTGTGATTATATTGCATAATAGGAATATATTAAAATATTATTAGATAAATCTATAAATAGAACAAAGCATTTACTTCTAGTCTTTAAAGGAGTCTCTTTCATTGGATTATTAATAGTCTGTGACCTGGACTGGGAAGATAGATCACTGGGCAAAGAAACACTTGCTGTGGAAGCATGAGGACATGAGTTTGGAGTCCCAGAATCCATGTAAAACCAGACTATAGCCCCAGCACTCTTCTTTTTTTTTATCTATTCAAGTCAGGGTCTCCCTGTAGCCCCGGCTGTCCTGGAACTCGCTCTGTAGACCAGGCTGGCCTTGAACTCACAAAGATTCGCCTGCCTCTGCCTCTGCCTCTGCCTTCCAAGTGCTAGGATTAAAGGCGTGGGCTACCACGCCCGGTAGCCTCAGAACTCTTATGGCAAGAGAGAATCTCTAAGAGCCCATGGGCCAGCTAGTCTGGAACACGCAGGGGTGAAAATCAAGAGACAAAGCTTCAATGTGGCAGGTAAGGACCCACAGCTGCAGTTGTCTCTGACCTTCACATATATGGTGTGATATACACACAACTGTATGCATACACACGAACATGTGCACATACACAGCTGCAGTTGTCCCCGACCTTCACATATATGATGTGGTATACACACAACTATATTCATACACATGAACATGCACACATACACATGAATTTTTTTAGCTGTTTCGACACCAATGCAGATGCATTATGTGGATTATTCTATCAGAAGATGAAAAAATTGTAGTCCATGAAAAGTTCTGCTACGTCCCAGGGTTTACAAGGTACTGAAACTGAGGAAGGAGATCACAGCCAAGTCAAACTGCTTTCACTTTAAGTGGAATAGGGGAAAACTTGAGATGGAATTAACTAGGAACTTAAAATTCTGAAGCAGAACAAACTACCATTCAAGTGTAAGGTAGAAAAGAAAAAAAATTAAGAAATGCAGCATTCAGAAAATGCAGCTCTAAATTTAGGCCTTTGAAAGATTTGTTTGGGGGCTGGAGAGATGGCCTAGCGGTTAAGAGCGCCGACCGCTCTTATAGAGGACCCAGGTTCGATCCCCAGCACCCACATGGCGGCCGAGAACCGTCTGAAACTCCAATTCCAGGAGAACTCCAGTTCCAGGGGAATCCGACACCCTCTTCTGACCTCCGTGGCATTGCACGACATGGGTGCACAGACTTGCATGCAGGCAGTACATTCATACACATACAGAAATAAATAAAATTAATTAAAATTTTTTTAAAAAAGAAAGATTTGTTTGGAAATAGAAGCAAGGGGCTGGAGAGATTCCTCAGTGGTTCAGAGCACTGGCTGCCTTTTTGGAGGACCTGGGTTATACTTCCCGCACCCACAGGTTGGCTAACAACCGTCAGTAATTCTAGTTCCTGCAATGCCCTCTTCTGTCTTCCATGAGCATTTCAAGACACGGTTGCACTTACATACATGAAGGCCATACATTCATACATGAAAAAGTAAAATAATAAAAAAATATTTTAAAAAGAAATGACAAATAAGACCCAAGAAATTGTGGGATTTGGGGTTCAATTCACAATTAAATGAGCAAGAATATGTGTTGATTAATGCCTTCACTTGGTAGCATACAAGACTATGCTCTTGTCAGTATGTTTCCAAGTTTTTCAAGTGGCATCCCTTAACAATTTAGAATTTGATCTCCTCTGTATCCAATTCTATTTTTTGTTTTGTCTATGAATGTAATATTATGTAAGATATTGTTTATTTCCAATTTGGAATTATTACAAATAAATAATAAAAATTATAATTATACACTAAAATTGATTATGGAGTAAATTTAAATGTTGCAAACATGTCAAAGGGTTGAGGAAGACACACAGCATAAGGAAGCAGTGTGTGCAAGAGAAACAGTGAGGAGGATGTATGATCATCAAAATGGGAACTGAAATTGCAGCCTAAATCGAGAGCCAGAGATGAAAGTTAAATTAATATAATTTATTTCAGAAAGTAATGCAAGTACAAAGGAAATTGGGACTAGCAAGAAATTGGACATAGGAAGAGTGGAGGAGAGAATGGACTGTACTATTTCCCCACGTATTCTTGTTTTTGTTTTTGAGACAGTCTCCTTGTAGCCCCAGCTGGCCTGAAAGTCGCTGTGTAGATTCTGCTGGCTTTGATCTCAAGGAGATCCACCTACATCTGCCTCCAGCATCTTTGGACTAAAGATATGCACCATCAAGCCCAGATCCTGAATGATTCTTTTTTGTTAAATATTTTATTTTTATTTTAATTATGTGTATGTTTGTCTGTATGTGTGTGTATATATACATTTGTGTAAGTTCTGGTAGAGATCAGATATCTCAGACTCCCTTAAAGCTGAGTTTACAGGCATTTTCAACTACCTAGTGTAGGTACCGGGAACTCAGGTCCTCTGCAAGAGTAGAATGTGCTCTGAACAATGGGCAGTGGAAACGATGCTAAGACAAAGTACATATATATTTTTTTCTATTAAATGGATAAATGCCCTGAATAAGTTGCTTATTTTTCAGCTGTACATCCACAGATTTTAACTCATAAACATACAGTTCTGGAGAGTGACCCTCATTTTGGTTTCTGAATCATTATATTTTTCAGAAAGTGTTGCTTCATGAAATATCACATGGAAGATTATTTTTTAACATGATCACACATTAAAACAACTTCCATGTTTGAAAATCCAAAGCTTATTTTGAGATCCTCATTTTATTTCTCCTTTAAGGAGTATTTTACACAGCTGATACCCCCCACCACACACACACACACACACACACACACACACACACACACACACCTCGAGTTCTTCTCTGTTCTGCTGCATAGTCCCACGATGGGTCTGTCTTCAAACCTTGGCTTTCTTCAGGACTCAGAGCTTCCCTCTTTCTATATTATTAAATGCGCTCATTCGGTGGCATCCCACAGATGGAGAGGTCTGCAGAGTTCCCATCTACTCCACAACATGCTAAAACATGAGAGAAGCACACCCTTTTCCAGTCACGTGTTAAGGGTTTTCTTTGGTAAGTCTCTGCTTTAATGTCTTCCTTTTCCTAATTATGACCTAACAGATTAGAGTGGGGGTGGGAGGTTATCTTATGCATTGATAAAAATATTCCTACCACCTAGTAGTCATTTATAAGTGCAAGATCCTGGAAGAAACATTGCTCCAACATCATGTGGAAAGTGTGCTACGGTGCACAGAAAACATGCATTTATATAACCAGCACGAGTATTAAGAAATCATTCATGCTATAGGGGCCTACAAGCTCCTGGGACCTTGCTCACATGAAGCCACAGCAGTGGTATCAGCATGCACTAGACCTATGCAAAATCAAGCAAACAAAACCCCAGCATATAACTCTGGAAATGAGCAACAAGCCCCAATCTTAGTCGAAGAATTATTGGCACCTGATTACTGATTGGTCAGGAAGAGCTGATCTTAAAGGGAAGAACCCTATATAGGCTGATTATAGACCAGTGGATGAACTTGCCCTGAAGAATGTTTGGGGACACTAACTTGACACAAGAGGCTTTAACACAAATGATAGATGATGAATTCCAGGGGGGGTGGTGCTCTAGGAAGATGCCAGTGGGGAAGGGGGCACAATGATGATTAAGACTGATTGAGATGTTCTGTTTGAAATTACAAAATTCAATAAAATTTACAAAAACAAACAAACAAAGAAATATTATATACCATATTTAAGAAAGCCTTTATGGTTGGCAATTACCAAAAAAAATGGTGTTACAAAATATAATACACAGAATATTTAAATTTATTGTAACACACGTCTTATATTGATTGATAAGTACATATTGAAACATGAAAATTCAAGCTTAAATCTGATACAATTTTATATAAGGTATTAATAATATCAGTCTGATCTCAATAAAATTAAATAATTTTATGCTATTTTTTCCAGCACTAAGGATTGAACCCAAGAATTTATAAATACTAAGTGCTCTATCACTGAGCTATATCCCCAAGTCTTTTTCTTTTTTTTTTTTTTATTTTGGCATGAGTTTCACTAAGTTTTCCAGCTCATCTTGAAGCCGCTATGTAGCCTAGGTGGGCATGGAATAGACTCTGGAGCCCACAATGGCCTGCAACTTATCAGTAGATTCCTGGGTTTCTAGAATAGCTGAATTACAGGCCTGGCCACCTGTTGTGGTTTTACAATCGAATAGATTTCCTTTTGTGAGAAACATTTTGAAACCTCCAAAATAAAATTATGTGTATTTTCTGATTTTATATTTTGAAGCTTTAAGAACTATTTCTCTTTAGATATATAGGTAAATAAGTAGATGGATATATAGATGGTAGAAAATAACTGGGTGGATGGAAATATAGATAGATCTGATAGATAATAGATAGTAAGTAGATGAGAGATAGATTGATAGGTGATAGATGATAGAAGATAGATGATAGATGATAGATAGATAGATAGATAGATAGATAGATAGATAGATAGATAGGTAGATAGATAGATGGTAGATAAAGGAAACTTTCATCTCTGTGCAGTCTATAAGATACAATTAAAGTTTATTTGCAATAAAACAGGTTGATTCATTGAGAACTCATTTTTTAAGATATTTTTGAGACATCTTCATCGGGTATTTATACACTCCAGATTCATAGTCAGTTGAAATTATTTAAGTGCTGAGTATCAAGCTAAGTGACCTTTCTGAAATCATCATCTGTCAAAGCTAGTAAAGCTTTCTGAAAATGTCTTTAACTACATTTAATACTATAAAAATATTCATTATTCTACCAGCCATCTCACTTCATCTCTCACAGTTTGGGCAATACTCTTCATGTTTCTTGACCTACCCCACTATTTTTTTAGATAAGCTTTTTGAGAGAGAATATCCCCTCTACAACCATGCAAACATTCTGTTTAAAAATTATACTTTGAGTCACAAGCTTCACTTCACAGGTTGTTTGAATTAATTATCAGTGGTGCTCAATTGCATAACTCTTCTTCCCCACACGAGCTAGAAGCCTTGGATGGATCATCTGCTTTTAAGTGGATGACACAGAATGAAGGGTTAAAGTATGTTCTGATTATGATTATTATTCAGAGAGTTTTTTATGCCTGATTAGTGAGGGTGTCTGATAATGTTTTGACGTGACATGCTGTCAGACAGGGAAAAACAGATGCTTAGGTGTTGTGTTACAGGCTTGCTGAGGAAGAAGGACTGTCAAAAGCAATCACACCATACCTAAGTTTCTATTAGCTGAGAGCAAAGACATTTTGGCAGATTGGTAGTTGGATAGTTCTGGTGGCATAGCTCTTGTGGGTGACAATAGTGGGAACTCGGCTGTTGCAGATACTAACTATCCTGGTCATAAAGTGCATTCAACATTCTACTAGTTAGAGAGTCCAAGATTAACACACTAATGAAGCAGTAATGATTCATGTAAAACCCAGACCCTAAGGGGCTGCAGAAGACTGCAGTGAACAATCCAGACCTTGATTTCCTTGTGAGTCCCTATGTGTGAAGCTTTTCTCCTTAGTGGACATGTATACACACTTTTCTTGTTATTTGTTTCTTGGAGAAGAGCAGAGCATTCTCACATGTCAGGCTGATTGCTATGTGATGATAATTTGAGTCCAGCTCCCTCAAACTATGTAAACCACCATAAAGGTTAAGAGCCTGTCAGTTTATAAAACAACTCAGTATTTGAGAACAGACAGTACCAGGCCAAAGGTTACAACCTGGTCAGATGCACTTGAATGCTTGGAATGTGGGAACAGTGATACCCCTTTGTTTGAATATACAGGAAAGAATTTATGGACTTCTCAGGCAAAGTTCTGGTTGTGCTTGCTTCCTAACCTTTGCATTGATTCTAGTAATTTACTGGGCTGCCTAAACCAGGAGAGGATCATACACTTAGGACTATGAATCAACACTACCCAGTTTCCTGTGCAATATTAAAGTTGTAAAGTCATGGAGCTACAAGATAACAATACCATTATTTTGAAGAGCAATGCATTTTAAAACAATCTTTAAAATAATTCCTCCAAAAAAGAAAATCATATTTCACACTTACTAATGAAAGTCCAACAACTCATTTGCTTCATTGTAAAAATAAACTATGCTATGACAAGACTTCCATTTTCAGTAATTCACAAGTTATTTATAATTACTCATGATGTGACTCTATAAAATTTAAATGCTTTATTTTTTCAGCTATGAAACCTTTTAATGATAATTTATCTTTACTCCCATTTTTCAAAAGCACATGATTTATTGGTCCTGGAGTGCCACCCAGTATTTAAGAGGATTTTCGAAGCATGTATCAGGGCCTGGGTTCAATCCCTCTCAGGGAAGAAAGAAAGAAAGAAAGAAAGAAAGAAAGAAAGAAAGAAAGAAAGAAAGAAAGAAAGAAAGAAAGAAAGAAAGAAAGAAAGAAAGAAAGAAAGAAAGAAAGAAAGAAAGAAAGAAAGAAAGAAAGAAAGAAAGAAAGAAAGAAAGAAAGAAAGAGGGAAGGAGGGAGGGAGGGAGGGAAGGAAGGAAGGGAGGAAGGAAAGAGATGTGGAAAGAAGAGGGAAAGGAGAGAAGGAAATGGAAAAGGGAAAGAATAGAAAAGAAAGAGGGTGGAAGAAAAGACAGAACAAGAAAAGGGAACAAGGTAAAGAAAGAGGAAAGGAAGAATAGAGAGGAAGAAAGGATGTATATTTTATTACTGCTGCAATGCTTCATATAGAACTAAAAGATTTAGTTTACAACAGTAAATCAGAATATAAACCAATAAAATATTTGGAACAACCAACTCCATGTTGTAATTCAAGTCACGCTCATCTGAAGGCAGAATGACTCAAAACCCAGATACACTGCCTGGGTTGTACTGAGGCCACTCAGTCCCCGGAGCATTAGGAACGAGACCAAAGTGCCATCTGATGATTGTCATGACCACTGAGATGATGGCATGATGCACTAGGCATCGTGATTCCTCAAGACCCTTTATCTTCCCATGGGGCATTGCTTTCCCAGTCCCCTTTCCAGCCCTTGAGAGCCTTTCCCATTGCCCACCAGCACCCTAGCTGCATGACCGCATGCACCTCCCTGACATAGGTGCAGAATTCATCCACACGCTTGAGCATTCTCCACCCCTTGTGGAGAGCCAGGCAAACTCTCACTACAGAGACACTTTCATGCCCTTATTGCTGCTCTAAGGAAATGGAATGAGCCAAGATGCTCAGCAACAAATGAGTGGACCGTGAAAGTGTGCTGGATATTCCCAGTAGAACTTTATTCAGTCACATATAAAAATGGAATGCTTGCATTTGCAGGAAAATAGATAGATTTGGAAATTATTCTGTTAAGTGTAGTATCCCAGAATCAGAAAAACACATACAAGTTCTCTCTCATATGTGGATCTGATCTTTTAATTTTCATATGTGTGGTGTGCACTTGGAAACAGCCTGAAAAGAGAAAACAGACCACGAGGAAGAGGCTTTAAGGAAGACAGTAGAGAAAGTGATACAATACATGTGATGTAAAAAAGTTAGGGGCCACTTAGAGTGTAAGAGTACAAGCAAGGAATGCAGACGGGAGATAAAGAGAAAAATGAGAGAAATACAACCAAAAGAAAGTTTGTGTAAAAATGCCATCATGAAACACATTACATCGAATATTAATTTTAAAAAGTAAATGATAAAAGATTGATAATTTTGAAACAGATTTTTTATGTGTATGACTGTATTGCCTGCATGTGTCTTTATCCTGCAATGGCCACGGAGGTCAGGAGAAGGCATCAGATGCCCTGGGACTTGAGTTACAGAAAACTATTAGTCAATATGTGGGTGCTAGGAATTGAACCACAGTCCTCTCTGCAAGATCAGCGCTCTTAATCGTTGATCCATCTCTCCTGACTTTGAGATTGTTTTAATTTTAACTGTGTATGTAAAAATTAGGCTGACAATATAAAATACTAAAATCAATCAATCATTATGCTGAGGATAGTGGTAAATTTTCTACTCACAGATTTTGACTACACATCTTACATTTGATTTTGGGCTTTTCCTTTTTGCTGTTGTTTGGAAGAGAATCTTGCTAGGTAGCCCAGGGCACTGGGCTTGAAATCATGATCATCCTGCCTCAGCTTCCAGAAAGCCAGTGTTACAGGTGAACCAGCCTGGTCTTTTTCATTCCTAACTTCAGTGTGTGTGTGTGTGTGTGTGTGTGTGTGTGTGTGTGTGTGTATGTCTTATTTTTTGTTAAAAGTCGTGATAGCAGATTAATAGTATTTTAATGAAAAAGCATATCTGTGATGGTTAATCCTGGGTGTCAACTTGACTGGACTAAAGAACAAATAAGAGGAAAAGGATCTTCGGATTGGACTACCTCAACCTGGATGGCCCACCCCAAATGTGGGCCTTGCCTTCTGCTGGCAGGCAGTATTAAAGGCCATGGCAGAGGGAGCTGGTCCCTTTTTTCCTGTGGCTTGCCTCTCTCTCACTGGTGAGTTTGTCTTGCTGCTGTGATCAACCCTTCAGATCCCAGAGTGTACTGAGACTGGCAGATCTCCTGGAATCCATTGGGCCTTCAGCACCAGATTGGGACTACTGAGACATCCAGCCTTGCAGACTGAGCAGTTCCCTGGATTCTCAGCCTCTCCAGTGTGGTGCGGCTACTGTTGGACTCCTTGAACTCTGTCACGTGAGCAAATCAATAAATTGTATATAGCTATATATTCATCCTGTTGCTTCTGTTTCTTTAGAGAACCTTGAGTAATACAATATCAGAACTGTATTCCAGTGTTTTCCTCTTTATTTCTTTTGGGTAAAGTTCTGAAATTCTGATGTCTCCTACATTCTTGAACATCAAACTATTTTTTTTGCTCTTTTTGTTGTTGTTGTTGTTCTTTCTGAGACAGGGTCTCACTGTAGCCCCAGCTGTCCTGGAACTTGCTCTCTAGACCAGACTGGCCTTGAACTCACAAAGATCTGCTTGCCTATCCCTCGAAAGTGCTAGGATTAAAGGCATGTGCCACCATTCCTGGCTTTTTGGTCTTTTTAAAAAATATTTTTATTGAAGTTTTGAGCATTTCATACGTCATTTCTCAGTCCAGTTTAGACTCATTTCTCTTTCCATGCCCCCCACCCCACCCAAGTTCATGCATTCTGTCTTATATCTTTTTCTGAGTCTTTTTAAAGCTTTTCTATGCAGAGGATTATTGTTTTGGGGAGAGGTTTACTGCTTCAGTCAGTTCTTTGTCCCTGTCTTTTTGTTGTTGTTGTTATCTCCAATTTGTATTGCTTCAAAATATGCATATATATTTCACACATATACTAAAATTATGATGTCTGAAAATAGACTATGTTGATTCCAAATCATAGTTTGGAATTCACGTTTTCCCTTTTAATTTTATGTTACTCTGAAATATACATACATTCCCTCCACTCATATAACAAAAAGACAAGGTCTGAAAATAAATGGTAGGTTAATTCTTGAGCCCATTAAGGGGTTCACATTATAAGAGCACAGGTGGGGTTGGAGAGATGGCCTAGCGGTTAAGAGGGCCAACTGCTCTTACAGAGGACCTGGGTTCGATCCCCAGCACCCACATGGCGGCCAAAAACCATCTGAAACTCCAATTCCAGGAGAACTCCAGTTCCAGGGGAATCAGACACCCTCTTCTGACCTCCGTGGCATTGCATGACATGGGTTCACAGACCTGCATGCAGACAGTACATTCATACACATACAGAAATAAATAAAATTAAATAAAAAAAATAAAAAATAAGAGCACAGGTGCTTTCAGATACAAAGAAATATAACATTAACATTGCTCAGTTTGCCTTAAAACTAGGTACTTGGTGCTAGCATCCTCAGATGAGGGATACCATTCATCGTTTGTTTTTCTGGGGCTGTGCTACTTCACTTAGTATAATGTCTTCTAGATCTATCCAATTACCAGCAAAGTTCATGATGTCATCTTTCTTTACTGTTGAATAGAACTCCATTGTGTAGATGTAACACATTTTCTCTATCCACTAATCTGTTAAGGGACACTTGGGTTGCTTCCAGTTCTTCGATGTTGTGAAGAGAGCTGCGGTAAACATGGCTGTGCAGGTATCTCTGCGGTAGGATGAGTCTTGTGGGTATATACCCAGGAGTGGTATGACTGGGTCAGGTGGTAGGCTCACTTTGAGTCTTTTAAGGATTCTCCACACTGCTTTCCATAGTGATTGTAAATCACACTATTTTTATTCTAGCACTCTCACTAAAAAAGAAATTGAAGGAGCTCCCTATTTATATATTTTTATTTATTTTTATTTTATATGTATGAGTGTTTTCTTGCATGTGTTTAATTGTACCACATGTGTGCAAGTATACCACATTTATGGATTGCCTGCTGAGACCATGAGTTATAAAAGGCTGTTAGCCACCATGTGAGTGCTGGCCACCAAGCACAGGTCCTCTGAGGGAGCACCATGTGCTCACACGGTGCCACCACTGAGCCTTTTTGCCTTCTCCGGAGGATCTCCCTACTTAAAACAAAACCATATTTTCATTAAAAATCATTTGAGCAAACTTTTGTTAAATTTTAAATACATGGGGCATTTGGTAAAAAGCCTCTGTAAAATGGCTTTAAATTTTTTAAACATTTATTTATTTATTTATTTATTTATTTATTTATTTATTATTATTTAGTATGAGCATGCATGTACTACCAGGATGTGAGATCAGAGGACAACTTGCAAGAGTTGGTTTTCACCCTCTACCATAAAGTTTCCATGAATCGAACTCAGGTCCTCCAGTTTGGGGCAGATGCTTTTACCAGGTGGGTCAGGCTACTGGCCTACCTTTAAAGTTTTTGGTGGTGGTTGCTGGAGGATAGAAAATATCATGTCATTCTTATAGTATTTTGAAAATGGGGGTCATGTTTACAAACCTTATAAATAAACCATAGTCTGGAATAAGAGGCAGATATTTAAAATCATGGGAAGACAAGAAAGCTTCTTGATAAAAGTAGAAACAGAGACATCTTCATGCCCGGTTTTTTTCCTAATACCCCGGGATTTTTAATATGAAAGGCGATTTCACCTTCCTCGAGGACTTGCTACCACCACCCTTCTGAGACCAGTATCACTGCTGGGAGTAAAAGCAATTTTTTTTAAAATAAACTACACACCGAATCAAAGGTAAAACTGAGTTGTAATAGCAGAAAATGTTCAATTAAAATAGATAAAATAATATTAAGAAATAATGTCACCTTCTACACCTGAAGACTGTCATAATGAGTTTCAGGGAAGCTTTGTATAACAACGGGGTAGGAACAGTTTCTCAAATGCAACAAGGTAGCTGCTAATTGTATAATTAGTCTTTGTTCATCATACGACTGTGATTTAATCAGATTTAGGGATAATATGAACCTATGGAATGGCAGATTTTGCCACAATAAATTGATGAGAAAAATTATCTCTTAAAGAGACCTTATGACATGTTAATAAATGGACAGAGTCTGTAAGGAATATTAAAAAACCTGCCTAAACTGGATTATAAATCTCCAATGCGTTGTGAAATTACCCATGCCTTGAGGACACAGAAACACAAGCTACTGAAAAGCGGCCATGTCACTTTTGCAGCTAAGCACCATAAAAGGAAAACAGCAAGATGAAAGGCAGGGCTTAATTAACTGCGTTCTCGGGTAAATTCCAGGTTAGACGCATTTTAATCGTGTCTGTGGAGTGTGTGTGTGTGTAGCCGTGGCTAAGTGGTGCTTTCTCTACCACAAATCGCAAGGAAATCCCAATTATGCCCCCAAGAACTGTCCTCTAAGAACTAATGCATCCCGTTTGTATTCAACATCCTGTTAATTTGCTTTTCCCAGAAGAAAATTTTTCATGGATGATTCATAGTTTAAGTTACATGCTAGATTTCTCAGCACTTTCTTGATTTTCCAAACCCCAGACACAGCAAGCATATAGAGTAGATATTCCCTGTCAGCTACCATTCCACATTCCTGAGATTTCTTCTTCTTCTTCCCCAAACAAGGAAGCTAAAATCATAGCAATCAAATCCTTGGTAGTAGTTAATGCTATTTGGATCACAGGTTTGAGTACAAGCAAAAAATTTGTTTCTAAATCCGTTTTACAAGAAAAAAAAAAATAATAATAATGGTGGTGATGACAGACTCACAGAATTTCCAAGAAAACCAGTTTCACGAACTAGGAATCAATTTGAGTAATCCCAGGTTATTAATGAAAACTTTAGTGAGTCATGTGAGATCATGGGAAGTAATTTAAGATGTATTTTAAATATTCTACTATGTTCATTTTCTTGCATCTACTGATAAATATGTCTGTGTTTTGTTTGACATTTATAAGAAGAAAAAAAAAAAACAGAACTTCCTGTTGTCTTTTACCTGAGGCTGATTGCAGGAAGTTTAAAATCATATTTTAAAGCTCCCCATGTACCTGTGAATACGTTCTTACTATGGAGGACAATATTATTCGACCTTTTACCAGTGCTCTGGTTTGGTCAATAGACAGATATTTTAAATAACTTCAAACAGTGTTTCATAAATGTGGTCTTTGAGGAAGAGTCTCTGTAATCTAACTCTTGCCTCCTAGAACAAAGCCTAGAATTTCTCCTGGGGAAAGTTCTGCTTGTAGTCTACTGTGCTCTACGGTGGAGGAAAGCTCAGGAATTCAATGCAGGCTGCAAACGAGACAGTTGACCTCTGACTTTAAAAGTATTCTTGGAAGCCTGATGAAATCAAGTTCAAAGGCACCACTGACATTTCATATGGGTTTGTTTAATGTACCAGAATAGACACCAACAAGATCGCATTGGTTTATTCATTTTAGGTTGTACTATTTGGGAAAAGCTTTCATGTACTTCTTTGGAAATGTGAACCACGTTTAAGGCACATTGGTATAAATATATTTTATTAGGATAGGTGAACAGGGCTCTGAGTTTCTCGTTTCTATTTTCACTAATACTTCAAATAAGGGCATTGTTTGAAGAAGAAGAGGAAAGATAGTTTGGCTTTAATGAAAATGTTTGAGCTGGGCATGGTGGTGCATACTTTTATCCTAGCACTTGGGTGGTGGTGAAGGCTTGGAAATCAAATGTTCACTTCCTTCTTGGCCACCCAGGGAATTCAGGCCACTCTGGGTTATATGAAACCTGGTAATAAAAGGCCAAATATTATATATATAATGTATATATAAATTATGTGTATATAAATTGGATAAGACATTTTTTAAAGACCTCTCAGATTCTTTCAACTTCAAATCCATATTTAAGGATGGCAAGAAAAAGCAAATTGGCATGATTTTTATCATGCATTGACCAGTGCAGCTAACATGTTAGTTAGCATAAATACTTTATAGTACATCACTTTGAGTATTCAGAATTATGTGATTTGGCCTTATTTCCCATGAAGACTTATTGTGCTTTTCTTTGTCATACCAAATCTCCCATTCTCTTTAGGAATGTGCATTTTTTGTAGTACTGTGAATTATGCTCAGGGAAGAGAGGGTAGCATTCTACTAAACTATATCCTTAGTCCCTTCACTATGCTCTTAGTTAAGAACATAATTGACCAAAATTAAAACGATAAGAATTATTGGAACTCACCACATTTTATTATTTAAAACATTACTTTTTCTCCAGGATTTTCCAAGATTATTAGGGCATGAATATGAAATGTCTCCCATAGACTCATGCGTTTGTATAGTTGGTCCCCATATGGTGGAGAAGTTTGGAGACCACTGTATCTTTGACATGGGGCCTAACTAGCAGATTTATGGGGGTAGAATTTTTTGGATACAGCCTAATTGGCACCTACCTCTGTAGCTTCTGTTTTTTAGATGTCCTGCAAAAGATGAGCAAGATAGATCATTCCCTTGCCACCAGTGGCAGGAGCTACTCCAGTACTCATGAACTCTATCAGGCCTTCCCAACCATGAACCTGTTACTGAAATGAATCTTCCTTCCCCACAGTGGCTTCTGACAGGAAGAAAGAATGGGTACAGAAATTGAGGGTAGTAATAAAAAGTTGAATGGTGTTTGAAAAGAATGAGAGGAAAGATCCAGCCCAAATTATTATGAAAGAGAAAAATGCACAAGACATTTACCACTGACTAGAAGTACTTAATTCCTCAGTCAACAAATATTTTAAGACTGGACTCTGTTTAATTGAGGAAGAATAATAAATCTATATCTGATCCTTAAATGATGCTAGTTTTCAGTGAAACCGATTTCAATAGATTTTATTTTTGTTTTGTTGTTATAATGTCACTGTGTGTGTGTGTGTGTGTGCATGTATGTGTATATGTGTGTCATGGTGTGCTGGATAGCTTTAGTGTCAACTTGACACACCTGGGTTGAGGGAACCTCAATTGGGGAATTGGCTCCATTGGATTGGCCTGTGGCCACATCTGTGGAGTATTGTCTTGATGGTCGATCAGTGTAGGAGGGCCCAGCCCACAATGAGTAGTACCACCCTGGGCAGGTTGTTGTGTACTGTATAAGAAGGCAGACTGGGCATGAGCCAGGGTAGCAAGCCAGTGAACAGCATTCCTCCATGGCCTGTGCTTCAGCTCCTGCCTCCAGGTTCCTGCCCTGAGTTCCTGTCTTGGGCTCCCTAAGTGATGAACTGTGACCCAGGAGATGTAAGCTGAATAAACCCTTTCCTCCCCAAGTTGGTGTCGGTCAGAGTGTTTTGTCACAGCAATGGAAGACAAACTAGTACACATGGTATGCTTGTGGAAGTCAGATGACGACTGTCTGGAGTCTGCTCTCTCATGTTGTCTTGTAGGATACAGGAATCTAACTCAGGTCATCAGGACTCTGAGCAAGTACCTCTACCCTGTAAGGCATTTCTGCAGTCCCAATGTCAAGTTTTAATATAATACAAATAAGTAGTAACTGATATAACAGCACTGATAGATTTGGAGCTGAAGTTGTTCAATGTAGTTGTTCTTTCTTCAGATTATTTGAAATTAATATTCAGACTTTATCATTACATTCCAAAGCCATCCTTACAATGCCTTCATGACTATTTGCCAACGATCTTCCTGGAAGCCTCTTTTAGCAGAGCTCTTTGTAGTGATTATTTGAAAATCGCTGTCTAATCAAGTTACTGCTTGCCTCAACTTTGTAACACAATTAACTTGCTCTACTGAGATGCCACTGGACAACTGGACTCTGAAAATAACTATGACGGAGCCCTTGCAAATTCACTGCTGTTTGCATTTGGTTTCTGATGGAAGATGTACTTAAATTATAGTAAATGATGATGACTTACTACTCCAGAAGGAACTACTGGACATTGAAATAAAACAACAGACAACAGAATGAAAGAGTAAGAAAGGAAGGCTTGGTGTTGAAAGTGAATCTCTATATTGGGTTAAAATGCTGGCTGCTTTTTCTATGATTTTTCTGAGAAAGGTATGTTAAAATGAGCTACACTATTTTTTCTTCAATTTTCTTTATTATTACAATGGAGAAGATACAGAAATACAGAGAAATAAAATAGTATTCAATGTATTATGGAACATATGCACAAGATTATGTGTACTGCTAGATATTGTGTTAGGGATTTAAATAAGACATGATACAAAATATAACATCTTAAGAGCATAGACATAATTTCAAATAGAATAATCTTTGATGAAAACAAACGCAATAGTCTAAATAGTCATTTTCAAGCATAAGAGTGATACATAAAACCGATATTAAATATTGTGCTGGATAGCTTTAGTGTCAACTTGACACACCTGGGTTGAGGGAGCCTCAATTGGGGAATTTGGTCCATTGATTTGGCCTGTGGCCACATCTGTGGTGTATTGTCTTGATTGTTGAGCAGTGACAGTATAAGAAGGCAGGCTGGGCATGAGCAAAAGCAAGCAAGCCAGTGAACATGGTCTGCGCTTCAGCTCCTGCCTCCAGGTTCCTGCCCTGAGTTCCTGTCTTGGGCTCCCTAAGTAATGAACTGTGACCCAGGAGATGTAAGCTGAATAAACCCTTTCCTCCCCAAGTTGGTGTCGGCCAGAGTGTTTTGTCACAGCAATGGAAGACAAACTAGGACAGAAATTGGTACCAGGAGAGTGGGGTATTGCTGTGACAGACCTGACCTTGGTGTTTGGGGGAAGGATTGTGGAGGCGTTTGGAACTTTGGGCTGGGAAGATCATTGAATGCGTAAAGATCATTGCTGTGGAGCTTGTAGCAGTTTTGCTGAAGGAGTTGTAGAAGATGGAGGCCTGGCTTGTGAAGTTTCTAGTTTCAAAGGAGAGCAGAGATCATCAGGACTGTGTAATCTGTGGGTTCTGGTCAGCTGGGGCTGTGGAGAATCAGCTGTAAGTAACAAGAGACCAGAACCTGAAGTGAAACTTTTGTGGTACTGGGGCAATTGATGCTGGTTAGCTGGGGCTGAAAAATCAGCTGTAAGTAACAAGAGACCAGCATCACTGAGGTGAAATCTTCTGGGGAGAATATCTTCAAGGTCAGCACACAGAAGCTGTGACCCAGAAAGGGCCTGAGCCTCCATCTCGAGCCAGAAGCCGGACTTGGTAACGTGTAAGAGTCTCCTATATGGTTCCGGTGTTGAAATTTGAGGGGGTCACAGAGAGCAGCCGAGGCTTGGCACTGTGAGAGGTCAGGAAAGACCATTGGTGGAAGTGCACCTCGGTTGCTGTGAAGACCCCAGGATTGCAGGGGTCATGGAGAGAAGCTGAGGCTTTGCACCAGGAGAGGTCAGAAGAGACCATTGGTGAAGGTGCTGCCTCAGTTTCAGTAGCGACCCCAGCTTTTTGGAGATGCCGGTACCCTGGGACGACCACCAAGAGCAGCGGTAGGTGTAGAATGGAGTCGGCCTGGGCCTGCGAGATGAGTGTGCCACGGACGGCAGAGTCGGAGAGGGGGAGCTGCCGAGACCCTTTGGAGCCCAGAAGATCGTGAGTGAATCCCAGGTGTCCAGCCTTGAGCTACTTTGCTGGACTTAGGTTTTGTTTGAGTGTGCCTGATTCTTCCCTTTGAAATAAGACAGTACTTGTTTTGGATTTTACAGCAGCCCACAGTTAAGAGACTTTTAATAGACTGTGAACTTTTAAGTGTTTGGACATTTTAAGGACTGTGGGGCTTTTAAGGTTGTACTGTCTTAGGTTGTGATTAATGTTAACATCATACTTTGGGGATAAGAACTGGAAAGGTGGTGGTTTAATAGTGATGTGTTTTGTGTGTCAAGTTGACAAGGGGTCAATTGTGCTGGATAGCTTTAGTGTCAACTTGACACACCTGGGTTGAGGGAGCCTCAATTGGGGAATTGGCTCCATTGGATTGGCCTGTGGCCACATCTGTGGAGTATTGTCTTGATGGTCGAGCAGTGTGGGAGGGCCCAGCCCACAATGAGTGGTGCCACCCTGGGCAGGTTGTTGTGTACCGTATAAGAAGGCAGGCTGGGCATGAGCCAGGGGAGCAAGCCAGTGAACAGCATTCCTCCATGGCCTGTGCTTCAGCTCCTGCCTCCAGGTTCCTGCCCTGAGTTCCTGCCTTGGGCTCCCTAAGTGATGAACTGTGACCCAGGAGATGTAAGCTGAATAAACCCTTTCCTCCCCAAGTTGGTGTCGGTCAGAGTGTTTTGTCACAGCAATGGAAGACAAACTAGGACAGAAATTGGTACCAGAAGAGTGGGGTATTGCTGTGACAGACCTGACCTTGGTGTTTTGGGGAAGGATTGTGGAGGCGTTTGGAACTTTGGGCTGGGAAGATCATTGAATGCCTAAAGATTGTTGCTGTGGAGCTTGGAGCAGTTTTGCTGAAGGAGTTGTAGAAGATGGAGGCCTGGCTTGTGAAGTTTCTAGTTTCAAAGGAGAGCAGAGATCATCAGGACTGTGTAATCTGTGGGTTCTGGTCAGCTGGGGCTGTGGAGAATCAGCTGTAAGTAACAAGAGACCAGAACCTGAAGTGAAACTTTTGTGGTACTGGGGCAATTGATGCTGGTTAGCTGGGGCTGAAAAATCAGCTGTAAGTAACAAGAGACCAGCATCACTGAGGTGAAATCTTCTGGGGAGAATATCTTCAAGGTCAGCACACAGAAGCTGTGACCCAGAAAGGGCCTGAGCCTCCATCTCGAGCCAGAAGCCGGACTTGGTAACGTGTAAGAGTCTCCTATATGGTTCCGGTGTTGAAATTTGAGGGGGTCACAGAGAGCAGCCGAGGCTTGGCACTGTGAGAGGTCAGGAAAGACCATTGGTGGAAGTGCACCTCGGTTGCTGTGAAGACCCCAGGATTGCAGGGGTCATGGAGAGAAGCTGAGGCTTTGCACCAGGAGAGGTCAGAAGAGACCATTGGTGAAGGTGCTGCCTCAGTTTCAGTAGCGACCCCAGCTTTTTGGAGATGCCGGTACCCTGGGACGACCACCAAGAGCAGCGGTAGGTGTAGAATGGAGTTGGCCTGGGCCTGCGAGATGAGTGTGCCACGGACGGCAGAGTCGGAGAGAGGGAGCTGCCGAGACCCTTTGGAGCCCAGAAGATCGTGAGTGGATCCCAGGTGTCCAGCCTTGAGCTACTTGCTGGACTTAGGTTTTGTTTGAGAGTGCCTGATTCTTCCCTTTGAAATAAGACAGTACTTGTTTTGGATTTTGCAGCAGCCCACAGTTAGGAGACTTTTAATAGACTGGACTTTTAAGTGTTTGGACATTTTAAGGACTGTGAGGCTTTTGAGGTTGTACTGTCTTAGGTTGTGATTCATGTTAACATCATATTTTGGGGATAAGAACTGGAAAGGTGGTGGTTTAATAGTGATGTGTTTTGTGTGTCAAGTTGACAAGGGGTCAATTGTGCTGGATAGCTTTAGTGTCAACTTGACACACCTGGGTTGAGGGAGCCTCAATTGGGGAATTTGGTCCATTGAATTGGCCTGTGGCCACATCTGTGGTGTATTGTCTTGATTGTTGAGCAGTGGCAGTATAAGAAGGCAGGCTGGGCATGAGCAAAAGCAAGCAAGCCGGTGAACATGGTCTGTGCTTCAGCTCCTGCCTCCAGGTTCCTGCCCTGAGTTCCTGTCTTGGGCTCCCTAAGTAATTAACTGTGACCCAGGAGATGTAAGCTGAATAAACCCTTTCCTCCCCAAGTTGGTGTTGGCCAGAGTGTTTTGTCACAGCAATGGAAGACAAACTAGGACAAATATGAAGCAAATATTCTTGAATATATTCATGAGTTGTGGATGTTATTTACAACAGTATGATTTAGTACATTGTTTAAAGACCATAAGAGTATTTTCATATTGTTCATTTAGTACATATATAAAATAAAATTGATGATATATCTTAATAATATGTAACCTCTATAACATGAAACTTTATATTGTCTTGTCTAAAATGGAATGATAAAGAAAAAGTGAATTAACATGGAACATACACAAATTAAGAAATTCTTCTATATATCTAGACATAATGCAATCAACATTCAAATATTAAGTATGTCTAATTTTTTTTCTTAAGTAAAGAATATTTAACAAGATACCACAGTAAATATTTTTTTTACTGAATTTTTGTGATTTTTTTTTATGCAATGTAGTTGAATGGTGTGGTGGTTTGAATGAGAGTGGCCCCCCATAGACTTTAAGTATTCAGACATTTTGTCTCCAGTTGGTGGCACTGTTTTTGGAGGTCTTAGAAGGTGTGGTTGTGCTGGAGGAAGTATGTCATTGGGGGCAGGCTTAGTGAGTTTAACAAGCCTTGCGGTCACCAGCCTCTCACTCTCTGCTTCCTGTGCTCATTGCAAGATGTGACCCTCAGCTTGCTGCTCCAGCCCCGGCCGCCATGCTTCCCACCACAATGGACTCTGATTCCCTGGAACCGTCAATCATAAGCTCAAATAAACTCTTCCTTTTATAAGTTCCCTTGCTCATGGTGGTTTTATCACAGCAACAGAAAAGTGATTAATATAAATGGTGTTTAGATTCAATCCATTATCAGCACCCCCCCAGCCTATGATCAATTTAATGGAGTCTCTTATACTACAGCTTATAGTTTGATTTGTGTCCCCAAAGGTCCTTCAGTGTGGGGCCATCCACCAGGCCCATCAAGACTCTCAATCGTATAAGACCCTGTCTTTCCCCCCTTTCAGCAGTCAGACTGACCAAGCATCTAGATGACTCTGTCCCCATGTGGTCACCCAGGCATCTGTGATTCTTAGTCTTTTGGCTTCCTGTTCCACAGTGGTCCCTGAGCCTAGGGAGGCAGAAGATTGAAATAGGTGTTCTATTCAGGGATGGGCATTCTGTGGCCTCTTGTTCTCAGCACAGTGACCAGTTATGGGTTTCTGTCTTAGGAAACCTCTCTGGCGAGCATTGACAGGTGCATTCATCCTATTTCTACTGGTTTCGTTCCAGGTGTTACACATCCACAGGGTAACCACTCATCTAAGGCTCATGGAACATGGCAGAATAGTGAAGCTTCCTCATGCAACAATATTTGATGTACACAGAAGGCCACAACTGACCAAGATGCAGAGAGTGAGAGACTACAGAATGTGATTCCCTTGATAGGACTTCTGTATAAAATTCACCCATCCATGGCTCAGGGATCACTGTGAAAGAGAGGATCGAGAACTTGGCTTCTAAAAGCCAGGGTTGGTACATGAACACAAGACAGAAGCTTTCAGTTCTCTGAGAACTTGCAGTGATGGTGTCAGCATGCATGTGAATAATGTGAACTCAGAAAAAAGACCAGCATAGAACTGGGAAAATAGTCAGCAGGCCCCAAACTTAGCCAAGGAAATATTGGCAACTGATTACTGTAGGTTGAGGGAGTTTACCTAGATGGTCTGACTAGACTGCAGTGGATGAACTTCTACTGAGGGATATCTGGGTAGAAAAGCTTGACCACATACGCCTTAGCACATGTGACAGAATGAATGAAATCTGGTGTGAACAAATATGACAGAATGAATGAAATCCGGTGTGAACAAATATGACAGAATGAATGAAATTGGTGTGGAGCCTGTTGAGGGTGTGGGTCGGGGAGGATGTCTGAATGTGATTAACATATATTGTGTGAAATGCATGAAAATTCAATAACAACATACACAACAAAAAAAGATGTGTCACTTAGGGGTTAAGTGACACATAGACACTTATTCTGTATGTTTGACTAGCTCTGAAACTCTGTAATAGTCCCCATCTATTGAAAAGGAAGCTTTTTTGATGAAGGGTGAAAGGTACACTTGTCTGTAAATATGAGGATATATATTTAGAATAAAGTAAGAAATGACATTGGTCTAGAAAGGTGAAAAATAGTTGTTGTTTTTTCCCCAACATCTATAACCTTACCAAACATGTGTATTTGGCTCTGTTAAGAATACCACATACGGATGGGCATGGTGGTACATGCCTTTAATCCCAGCACTTGGGAGGAAGAGGCAGATGGATTCCTGTGAGTTCAAGGCCAGCCTGGTCTACAGAGCAAGCTCCAGGTCAGCTAGGACTAAAGGGAGACCCTGTCTCAAAAATACAAAAAATAAAAAAGAATACCACAAGTTCTGTATCATTGGGCAGTCTTTAATCCCAATTAAACAGTTGCTGATCGCATCCAAAATAAAAGTCCCACTGTGCACCAATAGAGGTAGTTTGGCGGGCCAGTCGTTGCTGCTTATTAGGCTTTAGAGTTGCATAAAAGCATTCATTGCTTTTCTCCCTTAACAGCTTGTGTATTATCCTCTGTTACCATGAGACCTAATCTTCAGAAAGGAGGCTTCTAGGTCAGTACCAGCTCAGTTGCTCCAAGTGCTTTGTTGGAAGTGTGAACTCTTTTCAGCAACAGGGTCTCACTTTCAGGTTCTGGGAGGCAAACGAGGGCTGTGGCAATAGTGTGTGTTATTTGGGGAGTCTCTTGGACTACCCTGACCAACAATTTGAAGGGAGGTTTATTCTGGCTGGACCTGTGTTTTTTACTATTGCTATATAGCCCTCAGTTATACATAGATACTGACATGTTTATTGTATGTGTATTTTTCATTTGGATTTTGAAGTAATACAAGTACAACTGTTCTTAAACCATCTAAGCATTATTTATCCCCCGACTCAGTACGTCTGTGTAACTCTCCCTACTCCCTCTCCCCACTACCCCCCTTCCCATTTCCCCTCAATAACATCTCTCTTCTGTTGCCCTGCTGTTTCAAGATCCTTTTTCCCTTGTATCCCCAGGATTCCTTGCCCTTTCTCTGGCTCTTGTTACATCAGGATATATACTCACATCTAAAGATTTGGAGCTAAGATCTACAAAAGAGAAGAAAATGTATGTTGCTTTTTTCTGAATTTATGTTACTTCAATTGGTATAACAGTTTCTAGTTCCATCCATTTACCTGAACAATTCATGATTCCATTTTCTCTACCATTGAGTAGAACCCCCTTGTGTAAATATACCACATTTTCATTATCCATTTGTCAGTTAAGGGATGTTTAGGTTGTTTACATTTCTTAGCTATTGTGAAAAGAGTACCAACAAACATGGCTTTACAAGTATCTCTGTAGGACGATGAGTCTGTTTGACACTATGCCAAAGAGTGGTATGATGGGATCATATGGTAGATATATTCTTCATTTTCTAAGAGTTCTCCATACTTACCTTCTCAGTGATTGCACATTTTGCAGTCCCAGCAACAGTGGATGAGGGTCCCCATTTCCCTGCATTCATGCTAGCATTTGGGGTCACTTGTTCTCTTGATCTTAGTGATTCTAATTGAACTTAGATGAATTGTTAAAGTACTTTTGATTTGCATTTCTCTAATTACTAAGGATATTGAAATTTTCCAGGTGTTTCTCAGCCATGATTTCTTCTTCTGAGGGCTCCTGATCACATCTCACTTTTTGGTCACTTGTTTTCTTGCTTCTTTGTTTTTGTATCCTTTGTGTAATCTTGATATCGGTCCTCTGTTGGATTCATGACAGCGGAGGCTTTTCTCCACTCCAAAGGCTTTCTCTTCACTCTGTCTAGTGTTTCCTTTTGCTGTATAAAATTTTTTCAGCTTAACGTGGTCCCATTTGTCAATCGATGGCCATAATCCCGAGTGACTGATGTCTGATGTAGAAAGCTCTTATTTAGACATATTTCCTGTAGGTACTGCCTATAAATTCTTCACATTGAGGCACTTGAGACAGTTGGAATATACTTTTGTGTGGGGTGATAGATAGATATGGGTCAAATTCCTTTCCTCTACAGGAAAGGTGCAATTTTCCCAGCACCTTTTGTTGAAGATGTTGTCTTTTCTGCAGTGTGTGTTCTTGGCCCCTTTCTCAAATATCAGGTGGCTGAAATTCTTTATCTTCATTTTTAGATCTTACATTTGGTTCCACTGACCTACATATGTGTTTTTTTCTGCCAATATCATGCTGTTTTTATGACAATGACTATGTAATATAGTTGAGGTCTGATATGGTACTCTCACCAGTACTTTTTTTTCTTTATGGGCAATATTCTTGTATGTCTCAGTTGTCTTTTTTGTTTCCATATGAATTTTGTGATGAATTTTTCTTTTCCGTGAAGAATGTCAGGTGGATTTTGATGAAGATAGCATGGAATCTTTAAATTGGTTTTGCTGTGTGGATATTTTCACTGTACTGATTCTACTAATACATGAGCACATGAGCGCTTTTGATCTTCCTGCCTTCCTTGATCACTTCAAAGATTTAAAGTATTCATTAAATATTACTTGAAAGTCTTTGGTTAGGTTCATCCATAGATTTTTTTTTGAGGCTATTGTGAATGAAATTGTTTCTCAAGCTCATTTTCTGATTACTTGTTATTTTTTTTGTGTGTGGGGGGGGTAAGTTGGTTTACATCTCCCAGGTCACAGTTCATCACAGAAAGAGCTCAAGGTAGGAACTCAGGGCAGGAACTGTGAGGCAGGAACTGAACCACAGGCCATGGAGTAGGACTGCTTACTGGCTTGCTCCCCTGGCCTTTGCATAGCCTACTTTTTATTTCTTTCTTAATTTTGTATTTGATCAGTAAGTGCCCATATGCAATAAGCATAAGGAGTGTCCACATAAACACAATTAGTTAGCATCTTAGTCCAGTTTTTGCACAACCCAAGGGTCCCCAAATCCAGTCAAAGAGATTTGCTTATACAAACATGTTAATCAAAGAAAAGCTTGTCATTTTTATATAGAAAGGCTACTGATGTTTATTTTTATAACCTGCCACTTTGCTGAAAGTGTGGATCATGTCTAGAAGTCTTCTGGTGGAAATTTGAGAGTCTCTTAAGTACAGTATCTTATCATCTGCAAAACAGTATAATTTAACTTCTTTTGTAATTGGTACACTTTTAATTTCCTTTTATTTTCTTATTGTTCTATCTAGAGTTTGAAGGACTATTTTTAAAAGAAGAGGGGCTCCTGATTTTAATGGGAATGCTTCCAGTTTTTCTCCATTTTGAATGTGTAGACTGTGGGTTTGTTGTGTATATAGCTTTAATTTGTTGCTGTATGTGTTCCATCCAATCTAATTTCCTCCAGGACTCTTCTCATGAAACAATGTTGTATTTTGCTACAGACCTTTTCCTAGTCTATTAATATGATCATGTGATTTCTGCCTTTAAGTTTATTTGCTTGATTTCTTTAATTGACTTATGAAAATCGAACCATCCTCTCATCTCTAGAATAAATTCTATTTGATCATGTTGGATGGTCTCTTTCATGTGTGCATATATTCAATTTGCAAAATTTTTGTTGATCATTTTAGCATCAGTGTTCATTATGGATATCAGCATATAGTTTCTTTTTTCATTCCGTCTTTATCTTGGTTTGATATTACAGTAATAATGAGGACACAGAAGGAGTTTGGGAATTATCCTTCTGTTTCTAACTTTTTGAGTATTTAAGTAATATTAGTTGTAGATTTTCTTTAAATGTCTGGTGGAATTTTGCTGTGAATTCATCTGGCCTGGCCTTTTTATTTCAGGAGGCTTTGTACTCTTGTTTCAACTTCCTTATTTGTTATCAGTCTGTTTATGTTGTCAATTTCTTATTAGTTTAACTTTGGTAATTTCCAAGAATATAAAAATTCATCCGTTTTGTGGGGGATTTTCAAATTTAATAGATTATAGATTTTTTTAAATATTCCTTTATAATGTTCTGGATTTGGGGGATCTGTTGTGATATTTCCCCTTTTGTCTCTGATTGTGTTTAATTGGATCTTCTCTTTGTTACTTCTTTTGGTTAACTGGACTACGGATCTGTCTATCTTATTTATCTTTTCAAAGAAACAGCTCTTAGATTCATTGATTCTTTGCATTATTTTCTTTTTTCTATTTCATTAATTTGTTCTCTGATTGCTATTTCCTGTTATCTGCTGTATTTGGGATTGGTTTGTTCTTGCCTTTCCAGAGTTTTGAGTTCTACCATTAAGTCATTTATTTGTGCTCTTTGTGACTTTTTAATGTAGATGCTTAGAGCTATAAACTTCCCTCTTAGGACTCTTTATACCTTATCCAGAGGTTTTGTTATTTGTTACCATTTTCACTTAACTCCAGGAATACTTTTGTTTCTTTCTTGCTTTTTCTTTGATGCATTCAACATTCTGGATTGACTTATTTAATCCCCATGTGTTCATGTACTTAATAGAGCTTCTTTGGCTTTAAGATTTATTGTGCTATGGATCTGATAGAATGCATGGAGTCATTCAGGTCTTTTGTATTTGGTCAGGTCTGTTTTGTACACCAATATTTGTTTAATTTTAGAGAAACTTCCATGTGATTCTGAGGAGAATATATATTCTTTGGTGCCTGCTTGGAATATTTGGTAGATGTCTGTTAGGTCCATATATTATTTCATATAATTTAGATGATTTTATGTTTATTATTTTTCCAGTTGACCTACTTGATGAAGTCACCTACTACTTCTGAGTTGGATTTAATCTTAGTCTTATAGTGCTGCTTTTATGTAATTGGCTACACCTGAGTTTTACATATATGGTCACAACAGTACTGTATTCTTGGTCAATTGTTCACTGGATCAGAATGAACTTCTTTATCTCTTCTGGTTAATTCTAATTTGAAGTATATTTAGTTAGATATTAGAATTGTAATGCCTGCTTGTTTCTTAGTGCTAGTTGATGAAATATTTTCCATCCTTTCACCCTAAGGTGGTACCTATTCTTGAAGGTGGTCTGAATTTTTTGTAGATAATAAATACATGGATTTTGTTCCTTAACCCATTTAACTAGTCTGTTCCCTTTGACTTGGGAGTGGAAGCTGTTGATATTTAAAGTTATCATTGAAAACTATGTATTGATTTTTGTCATTTTAATGTCTTTCTGCCCTTAATCCATTTTATGTGTCAATAATTATGTCTTCATCTTTTTTCTTTCTGTATCCTCTTAAGTATGGTCATTCTTTTCTTCAGTCTTTTTCATAGCTTCAAGTATTCTCTGTAGGACCTATTTTGCAGACATGAATTCTTTTGGTCTATTTGTGTCATGGAGGATTTCTTTCCCTTCTGACTATGATAGACAGTTTTGTTGGGTAAACTATTCTGGGTTGACATTTATGATCATTTATAAACTGGAATACTTGCTGCAGGCTCTTCTCGGTTTTATAGTTTGCATTGAGAAGTTGGTGGATTCTGATGGGTTTTCCTTTGTATGTAACTTGTGATTTTTTTTCTTGCAGCTTTTAGTGTTCTCTCTCTCTCTCTCTCTCTCTCTCTCTCTCTCTCTCTCTCTTCATTTAGTGTTTTTACTATGATGTGCTCTGAGGAGTTTCTCTTCTGATCCTTTCTACTTCATGTTCTGCATCCTTCTCTTTCCTTGATTTAGAGACATTTTGTCCTATAATCCTGTTGAAGATCTGGTCAGTGTCATTGACCTGGGATTATTTTCCTTCCTCTGTGCCTATGAGAAGTAAATTTGTTTAAGCATATTCCATTCTTCTGCTTTTAATTTTTTTCATGTTCTTTGCTTTGTGGTCCTTCTCTTCAACTTTGTTCTCTAGGCTTGACATTCTGTTTTCCATTCCATTCATTCTGCTGGTAAGGCTTTTTCCTATCATTTCAAATTGGTTTGTTGAATTTATCAAATTCTTCTTAATTTCAGCTAGAGTTTTCTTCAATATTTCCATTTCTGTTGTAAATTCCTCTCATAAATCTTGAATTGACTTTGTCATCTTATTTGATTCTATATTTGTATTTTTATAACTTCACTCAGGAGTTTATTGCTATCTTCTTTGAGTTCTGTGAGTTGTTTGGTGTGTTCTTTAAATTTGTTTGATCTTATGATTGTTATTATCTTTATGATTACTCTTTTAATCCTGTGTTCCTGAAGGAACTCTAGGTAGTTCTCATTGTAGAACAGTTTTTAGGACTGGAGGGTAAAAAATTATATTTTTCTTACTATTTCTATTTTTATTGGGGTATATACATGAGAATTTTTTGGTTGTTTGTGTTTCTGATAGGAAACCCAACTTTACTGAGTTGAACTTTGATTCTGTTTATATTATTAACATCACCTGGTGGCTTTCTGATCTAGTATGAATAGTTGGTCTGTTTCCGTCTTTCAAGTTTTTATTGGATCCAGGCAGGCTAGTCAGAAGCTCTTTGGTCACAGAAGGAGCCTAGACAGAAATGAGGTGATGGGTGTCAGTTGGACTGGTTGTAACTAGCTAAGTAAAGAAGGTGTGGACCCTTAAGCCAAGACATTGGGGCTGGTTACAAAGCAGAGGAATGCTGACCTTGCATGAGAGGACCTGATAATCTCTTCCTCCTATTTAGGACAGGGAACAGGGATCTACACTAATTTTTGTCAGGTTTTCTCTTTAATCTTTGTTTGTTTGTTTGTTTGTTTGTTTGTTTGTTTTGAGACAAGGTCTCCCTGTAGCCCCAGCTCTCCCGGATCTCACTATGTAAACCAGGTTGATCTTGAACTCACAGAGATCCGCCTGCCTCTGCCTCCTGAGTCCTGAGATTACAGGCATGTGCCATCACGCCCGGCTAACTCTTTAATCTTTAAATAATTTCTTGACATATAATTCTGAACATGGTCAGAAGTTTGATATCTACCTGGAATATGATAACTTTACCAATAAAATAGTTACTTTTTAAACAAAATATTTTTTTATTTTTTTTTATTAATTTTATTTATTTCTGTATGTGTATGAATGTACTGTCTGCATGCAAGTCTGTGCACCCGTGTTGTGCAACGCCACGGAGGTCAGAAGAGGGTCTCGGATTCCCCTGGAACTGGAGTTCTCCTGGAATTGGAGCAAAATATTTTTAACATAAGATGTAATCTTATGGTAATGATATCTTTTTTAGGTGAATATTTTCCTGCTATATATTTGAGCACAAAGCTTTCATGTCACCAACAGAAAGGTTATCCAGAGAAGAATTACAGAATACCTGGAGTTAAATAACATCATAAATCAAATAGACTGTTCTAGTTTGGTTGGTGTTGTGATGAGATGCTGACCAAACTTAACATGGGGAGGGAAGAGTTCCTTTAAGCTTATAGCTCCCATTACACAGTCTGTCACTGAGGGAAGTCAGGGCAGGAAGTCAAGGCAGGAACAAAGAGGTCTGAATCTGAGACTTCAGAAGAACAGTGCTTATTGGCTTCCTTTCCCCTTGCTTGCTCAGATACTTAGGTATCTGTGTCAGTCCAGGGATGGTGTTGTGCACAGTCAGCTTAGCCCTGCCTCTTCAATTTGCAATTAAGGAAACGCCCCAGAAACAGGCATGTCTGATGAAGGAAAGTCCTCAATTGAGGCTCTCTCTTCCTAGGTGACTCTGATTTGTTTCAAGTTGACAAAAACTACGTAGCACATGTACCTGGAAGATATTTATAGACTGTTCCACCTAAAAACTAAAGAATACACATTCTTCTCAGTAAGATATGGAACTTACTCCAAAACTGACAACATAATAGGACCCAAAGCAAATCTCAACAAATTTAGGAAAGTTGAAATAACATCCTGTGTTTTATCTGACCACCAAGGAATAAAGCTGGATATTTGCATCAACAGAAATGGAAAAAAAGTAAAAATTGTTTGGAAAAGAACACACTACTGAGTAGAAATTGAGTCAAGGGAGAAATCAAGAATAAAATGAAAAATTTCAATTTAATTAAATAGAAGTGAAAGAACAATACATAGAATTAATGCAAAAAAGACCTTGTTCTTCAAAAAAATTAACATTCCAAAACATTAGCCAGCTTAACCAAGAGAAAGAGAGGATTAAATGAATGAATGAAATCAGAAATGTAAAAAGGGAAACATTACAAGAGAGACTGAAGAAGTATAGAAAATTGTGAGAAAAAAATTTAAAAAAAATCTATATTCCAATAACCTGAAAAATCTAAAATAAATGGATAAACTTTGAGGTATGCATGGTCTACCAGAAATACACCAACCTGAGGTACGCATGGCCTACCAGAAATACACCAACCTGAGGTACGCACGGCCTACCAGAATTACACCAACCTGAGGTACGCATGGCCTACCAGAATTACACCAAACTGAGGTACGCATGGCCTACCAGAAATACACCAACCTGAGGTACGCATGGCCTACCAGAAATACACCAACCTGAGGTACGCATGGCCTACCAGAAATGCACCAACCTGAGGTACGCATGGCCTACCAGAAATACACCAACCTGAGGTACGCATGGCCTACCAGAAATGCACCAACCTGAGGTACGCATGGCCTACCAGAAATACACCAACCTGAGGTACGCACGGCCTACCAGAAATGCACCAACCTGATGTACGCACGGCCTACCAGAATTGCACCAACCTGAGGTACGCACGGCCTACCAGAAATGCACGAACCTGAGGTACGCATGGCCTACCAGAATTACACCAACCTGAGGTACGCACGGCCTACCAGAAATGCACCAACCTGAGGTACGCACGGCCTACCAGAAATGCACCAACCTGAGGTACGCACGGCCTACCAGAATTACACCAACCTGAGGTACGCACGGCCTACCAGAAATGCACCAACCTGAGGTACGCATGGCCTACCAGAAATGCACCAACCTGAGGTACGCACGGCCTACCAGAAATGCACCAACCTGAGGTACGCATGGCCTACCAGAAATGCACCAACATGAGGTACGCACGGCCTACCAGAAATGCACCAACCTGAGGTACGCATGGCCTACCAGAAATGCACCAACCTGAGGTACATATGGCCAGAAATGCATCAACATGAGATACACATGGCCTACCAGAAATGCACCAACATGAGGTACGCACGGCCTACCGGAAATGCACCAACCTGAGGTATGCATGGCCTACTGGAAATACACCAACCTGAGGTACGCATGGCCTACCAGAAATACACCAACCTGAGGTATGCATGGCCTACCAGAATTACACTAACATGAGGTAAAACATTTATACAGACTTATAATAACTGATGATATAAAAAGACCAACAAAAATCACACACACACACACACACACACACACACAAACACACATGAAGGCATGCACTAACACCCCCGGAACAGTTGGATAGAGTGCAAAATTCTACCAAATATTCAAAGTAGAATTATTACCAATATCATCTAATATTTCATGAAATAGAAGAAAAGGAAATTCCCCAACTCTTCAAATTTTTTAATGAAATAATCCATAATTGTTCTAGTTCACTTTTCCATTGCTGTAACAAAACGCTTTGATCAAAACCAACATGGGGAGGAAAGCATTTACTTCGCTCACATTTCTTGGGTCACAGTTCATCACTGAGGGAGCCCAACATAGGAACTCAGGACAGGAACCTGGAGGCAGCAGCTGAAGCACAGGCTGTGTAGGAATGCTGCTTACTGGCTTGTTCCCCTGCTCCATGCTTTCTTATACTGTACATAACAACCTGCCCAGAGGTGGCTCAACTCATAGTGGGCTGGGCCTTCCCACATCACTCAACAATCATGACAATACTCCACACGTGTGACCACAGGCCAGTCCAATGGAGCCAATTCCCCAATTGAGGCTCCAACAACCCAGGTGTGTCAAGTTGACCCTAAAGTTATCTAGCATAATAATAATGTTACATATTTTTGTTTTCACAAAGAGAGAATGATCACAGGATTATAAAGGCTGAGGTTGGTAGCAATCCCAGCCTTCAAGTTTGCCTAGAGGCCTGCAGACCATGCTCTGGAGGATTCTCTTCTACAAGGTGAAGGTCAATCTTTTTTGTTGTTGTTTTTGGGTTTTGTTTTTTTTTTTTTTTTCTGAGACAGAGTCTCCCTCTAGCTCCAGCTGTCCTGGAACTTGCTCTGTAAATCAGGCTGGCCTTGAACTCACAAAGATCCGCCTGCATCTCCCTCCCATTTGTTAGGATTAAAGGCATGGGACACCATGCCCGGCAAAGGTCAATCTTTTGCACCACCTAAATCAATGGACTTTAGGAAGGTCACCCATTTTTAGCAGTGAAATCTGCTTTATTATACTGATTGGGATACTAGTCTCATAGGTTTTAGCTGCTTCTCTTGTCACTGTGACAAAATGCACGATAAGAAAGCACTCATGGGAGGAGATTTATTTAGGTTTACAGTTCTCAAGGGTGGTGTACATCATGAAGAGGAAGGTGGATTCATGTTTCCTGGAGCATGTAGCAGGTGTTTCTTTTATTTTGGTGGTTCAAGAAACAGAGAAAGGGGAATATGCTCAACTGGCCCTCTCCTTTCCCCCTTTTGATTCAGCCTGGGCTTCAGCTCATTATGGGGGCCAGCACATCCATGGTACCTCTTCCCTCCTCAGTTAGTGCTCTCTGTAAATACCCTCAAAGGCATACCCCAAATTTCCCTCATAGGTGTCTAAGTGTTTCTTAATACTTCAAGCCCACAATGACAATTAGCCGTTACATCATCAAAGAGCACGTTCACAGAAACAACTACAGTAATATTTGACCAAATATCTGCACACCATGGCTCAGTCATAGTAACATGAAAAGTTAGCCATTATATATTTTTTATTTATCCAAAGAATTTCTGTATTTTAGGAGAGCATTTTAGTTTTTCATTGATAATACATATTTATAATCTCTATATTTTATTTTGATTATTTACTGATTACTGTTTTTATTTAGCTCTTTTTCTTCCCTTGCCTTTCTTCATATTCTGAAATTTCTTTTCCCTCTCTCTAGGCTACTGCAATCATTTTCCTTTCTGGTTGACACTGATGAATATTAATGTTTATGAAATTAGAAAGTATCTTTTTGTAGTTTCCCATTAGTATCACTGTGTGCACCTGTCTAGATTGCATCTCATTATATATATGAGTCATTTTCTTTAGAAGTTATTTACACCCTGTTATGCATTTATATATGTGTTCTGAGCTTATATGTATTCCTTTATTGAGAGGGGTCCTGTTATATTGGGTAAGTTGTAGTCATGATTCTCAAGCTCTGAGCCTCCGATACTGTGAGGTTTGTCACCAGTTCCACATCAGTCTGCATATTTTCCAGTTTCAATTCCATTTTTATATTTTACTTTAGTCATATATGTTCATTGTCCTTCTCTTTAAACATATCAAGCTACTCATTAAACTCATTATTACAATTCCAGTCAGTGTTTCTTCACAGTCATGACATACTTTTTAGCTGACTTCTCCTTGGCTCCTTTATGACATATTACAGCCTATCATTCTATCCATTGAATTGTCTCTTATTTACTTTTCTGTCTCTTTCAATCTCTGACTTGTGTTTTATTTAATTATGATCAAACATTTTTGACAAAGAAAGATATAGTAAATATTTCAGATTTGTCTACATACTTCCCCATCAAAATCACTAAGCTTTTGTCATAGTAGAATCAAAATAATGATAGCCAAAGCATAAATGACTGGAAGTGGCTGCATACAATAAAACTTTATTTAGAAAGCAGAGGATGGACTGCATTGATCATGTGAGTCATAATTCCTGATATCTTGATCTAACTGGTTTTCTACTTTATTCCTTATTTTGACCTTATCTCTTTAATTGGGAATAGTTCACATGATGATATTTTACATATAGTTTCCATGATAATATTTTTCATACCTTTTATTGAAACCAATATGACATATATAGGGATATGGTGTTTATATTCTACTTATGCAAGACCCATAAACCACTTATACTGACATTTATGAGAATAGTTATAGATTTTTCTTTGCTCTAAAATGAGAGATTAAGCTGCCATCATAATTTATGCCTTATTTATATGTATCTATGAATACTGGAATTTTCAGCTGTATCTGGGAAGTCTAATCGATTTTTTGATCTGATTTATTTTATGATAAACCCTAATGGTGACATGAGACCTAAGCGTTGGTCAAATTCAAAAGCTGGTATGTGGCAAACCTTTATACATTTAAAAGCTCAGGCCATAATTGCTGCATGATTTTCATTGAAACAATCAATAGACTTAGACACTGAAATAACAAATAGTTATCCATTTATACATAATTAAAATATTATAAAAGTCAATATAGTTTCAGTCCTCATCAGTTCAATAAATGTGTTTTCCCTATGTTATACTTCGCACTTCTGTATTCCTTGCATTTCTGCCATTGGCATCTACTATTTGAAGCCAAGCATAAACCCTAATTGTATAAGTCTCTGGTACCTATGTGACATATGTCAAACATCTTGTCTGTTTCAAACTGTACTTGATCAAACTTTGCATATGTCTACTCTCCACAATAAACTTTTATTTAAATGGTAATCCTGGGGCTGGAGAGATAGCCTAGCGGTTAAGAGCACCGACTGCTGCTGCAGAGGACCTGGGTTCAATCCCCAGCACCCACATGGTGGTTAAGAACCATCTGTAACTCCAATTCCAGGAGAACTCCAGTTCCAGGGGAATCTGAGACCCTCTTCTGACCTCTGAGGCATTGCACGACACGGGTGCACAAACCTACACGCAGACAGTACATTCATACACCTACAAAAATAAATAAAATTTAAAAATAAATAAATAAATAAATAAATAAATAAATAAATAAATAGTAATCCCAATTGCTAAAACCCATTTTAGAAAGAGAAACTTGAGAAGGTCATTAATCATCAGACTTAGTTCAACTCCAGGTTTTGCCTCTTGCAATATTGTAAGCAATGCTACCTACAGTTCACTTAATATTATTGTCTACACCTCAGCCAAATTATGAAATCCTCAGTGAAGGCTTTGACCATCATGATACATGGTGAGTACATAGATATTCTCGAGCAGAAAGATCACACCAAATCAGTATATTTTAACAATATTTGATCATTCATGCATTGACCTGATCTTTAAAAAAGTATTTACCATGACCTCTGCAGCCATGTGTATCTGACTGTGTTTACAGTGTCACCCAGGAGTTCACTCCCAACGAAAAGGCCTTAAGTCCAATTAGATAGCTTCTGATTATCCCCAGATAAGAGTACCATTACTGTACCAATAGAAGAAATTTGCTGTGCAGGTTGCTATTGTTATTAGGCTGGAGGGCTGCTTTGGACTATATGATTTTCTCTCTTAGCAGCTTGCATATTTTCATCTAGCATCATGAGTGCAAACTTCATGTAGAAGGCTTCCAGGTCAGTTCCTTCTCCATTGCTTCAAGTCCTGTATCTGAAGTATGCCCTGCCTTCAGCAGCAGGGTCTCACCTTCAAGTTCTAGAAGATAACCAAGAGCTCTGGCAATAGCCTGTGTTATTTTGGGAGTCTCTTGGGCCACTCTTGCCAGCCACTCGAAGGGACATAGGTCTCTCCTGTTTGGCAATGTGTTCCTTGCCATGCAACCCCCAGACATACACATGCACGAATGTTCAGTGTACATGCATTTCTCAGGGGTTTGAGAGGCAACACATCACCCTCTGACTTCCCCATCTCCCCAAGATCCATTCATTCGCATGTTCTCTTCCTCACATCTGACATCTCTACTCCCTCCCCACTCTAAGCATCATAATTATCCACACCCTCCCCCCAATAACACCTGCCTTCCACCACCCCTCCTCCTGAGTTCCCCCCTCCCCTACTATGTCTCTCTGCCTGTCCCTCCCTCCTTTCTCTTCTCTCAGGAAAACCCTCCAACTTTCCCCATCTCCTGCCCTGTAACATCTGTTCCTCACTACTCCTCTCCTGGGGGTTCTTTCTGTTTCTTTTTCCATTTTCCATTTTCCTGGCTCCTGCTTTTATATCAGGATATGTGCTCATGTATAAGGGATTGGTGGCTGCTATAATCCACAAATAAGGGAGAAGGTAGGTCAGTTTCTTTTCTGCATTTGTGTTACTTCACTTAGTGTAACACAATCCAGTTCCATCTATTTACATGAAAATTTCAGAATTTTGTTTTTTCTTACTGCTAAATAGCACTCCATTGTATAAATTTACCACGATTTCATTATCCATTTGTCACTTGAGGGACATTTAGGTTGTTTCCATTTCTTAGCTACTGTGAAGAGAGTAGCAAAAAACGTGGATGTACAGGTATCTCTACAGTAGGTTGAGTCCTTTGGGTACACGCCAAGTAGTAGTATAACTTCATTTTTATTTATTTTTTTTTTTTGGAGAGTTCTCCAAACTGCTTTCTGTAGTGACCGCACAAATTTGCATTCCCACCAACAATGAATGTTTCCTTTTTTCTACATCTATTATTTATTGTTTTTCTACAGCCATTATTTGTGGTTTTTCATTCTCTTGATCTTAACCAGTCTGAGTGGGGTAAAATGGAATCTTAGTATGGTTTTTATCTGCAGTTCTATAATTACAAAGGATGCTGAGCAGTTTTTAGGTGTTTCTTAGCTATTTTATTTCTTCATTTCAGAAATCCCTTTAGGTGGATAGCCCATCTTTTTATTGGGTCATTTATTTTCTTGTTTTTTTGCTTTATGTCCTTTGTATAATCTGGATATTAATCCTCTTTAGGATGTGTTGCTGGTACAGATTTTTTTTTCCACTCAGTGGGTTTCTTCTGTCCTACCTTCCTTGGTTATTTATTTTGCTATACAAAAGCTTTGCCACTTATTAAGGTCCACATATTGAATGCTTACCTTAATGCCTGGGCACTGATGTCTGATTTAGAAAGTCTTTTCCTATCCCTTTGTCTGAGAGGGTACTGCCTATGTTTTCTTCTAGCAGTTTCAGCGTTTTAGGTTTTATATTGAGGTCTTTGATCCATTTGGAATTGACTTTTGTGCATGATGAAATATTAGTGTCTCGTTTCATTCTTCTAGAGGTCCAGATCCAGTTTTGCTAACACCATTTGTTGAAGATGCTGTCTTTCCTCCATTACAATCTTGACACCTTTGTCAAATATCAGGTGGCTGAAATAGCATGTACTCATGTTTGGGCCTTCTATTGTGCTCAGTTGATCCCCTTGTCTATTTTTGTTCCAGTTCCATGTTGTTTTTATGACCATAGCTTTGTAATAATCCCTCTAGACAAATGAAATTTCTTACCATATGTGAAATATGGACACATATTTACAGACAAATATACCATGTACTACTCATCAAATAAGCATCACTTTGCAATAGATGGAGGCTACAGCAGAATCCTACAATTGGTCAGATGTGGAGAATATATGTCTGAGAGATACCCATTCCTAGGTGAGTCATCCAGAGTTGAACCTATGCTCATGAACCTTAAGGCTCATGGAACATAATGGAAAGAGAGGTAGAGAGAAAACAAGTGTGTCCCTCAACTCTCACCAGTATGTTTCCTCATACCACAGAGTGTGATGCACACAGAAGGCCACAAATGGCCAACTTTTAAAGAGTAAGAGACTAGATAGGACTCCTATATAACCCCCAACACAGAACTGGAGCTGGTTCATGAACATAGGGAAGCAAAGGCTTTCAAGCCACTGGAAGCTTGCACAAGTGAACATCAAGCACAGCACCCATGCCAACTCAATCAGACAGGTTCCCAGAGTGGAGGAGAGAAATGGGTGGCTGTCCAGCCCTATTCTGGGAACTCTTCAAGAATGATTTCTACCAGGTAAGAGAGAGTATGCCTTTCTTAAGATCTCTGGTTAGGCTGACTAGTCTCCAGTGGATGAATTTGCAGCAAAAGGCATCTGAGTATAAATGCTTGACTGGATAGGACTTAACATGTACGGTGGAGTACAGGAGGCCCATGGGGAGAAGGGATCTAAATTTGACTAGGAACTGTTGCATAAAATGTACAAAAGCTCAATAAAAATGTAAAAAAACCCTACTTACTTAAAGGCATTTAGATACTATCTATGTACTGAGAATGGACAATTCAACATATTACACAAGTTGCCTGCTCCTCAGAAAATTTACAATATTAATATGTATTTATTTATTTTTGGCTCTGAGAAACAAATAATTATATGTTTTGCAGAAGTAGCTGCCATGTGGATGTTTTTCTCTAAGCATTGTATTTTTTCAAGGAAATAATATACCTGTTATTAAAAAATGGGTTAGAAAAAGGCATATTTTTGTTCAAGCACAGACTAAGTATATTTTCTTCAAGTGAATATTAGATCAATTGATATTTGATCCATAAATGAAAGCATAAAACTGTCTTAGTACCTTCTGAAATCTGAAGACAAACAAAGACATAATTGCATAGCAAAGGCAGTCAGCCTCAATATTTTAGAATAAATGAATAATATCTACTTCGCATATCCCCATTTGTAAGAACAGAACAAACATTATTATCTGGATGGGAAATCTCTTCTAAGAAAAGCTGATAAAATTTCATGCCTTTTTAGTTTTCCAAAGTTGCCCAATGTCTTTTGAACTATGTTTTGAACTTCATATTCAAATTTAAATTTTACATAGAAACTAAACCCTGCAATTATTTTTTCTGAATAGTAAAAGACTGTATTTAAAGTCAGTAAGAAAGACTTTCTTTTTATGCATGTTTTAAATATGATAGTCTTAGGATAGGTGGCTGGTGATCCTGTATCACAAGGATATGAATTATTTCTTCAATTTTCATAGGAAATTTATTCATCTCTCAATTAATCATCTAATCCTAAGCAAATTATAGGATGTTTCTGGGGGCTGACAACATAGGTATATGGTGAAGAAATAATACAGACATCTATTTTAAAACAGCATGTTAGATCTCTGGTTGGAGAACTTTCACATACTTAACCAGTCAATAAATTTACTTTATGCCCTTATATCTGCAATCAAATATATTCTGTCCACATTAATGATCTGAGCATGTTTGTCTTTTTCTATAGCTGTTACCATTTCTACCTGCCTCTGCCTCCCCAGTGCTGAGATTAAAGTTGTGCATCACCAAACCCAGCAATTTTTGCTTTTTTAAATATTTTATTTTTAATTTTACGTGTATGAGAGCATTGCCTGCATGTGTAAGTGTACCCATGTTGTACAGTGCCAGCAGAGATCAGAAGAAGGCATTGGATACTCTGGAGCTGGAGTTATGGATAGTGGTTAACTGCCATGTGCATGCTGGCAATAGAATCCAGGTCTTCTGCAAAAGCAGCCAGTGCTCTTAACCACTGAGCCATCTCTGCAGCCCATGTGTTTGACTTGGAAGAATCTACTTGGCTATATTTTCAGTTGTCATTTGAGTAAGGTTTTTACCTTGACAGTCCCCTTACAATTCAATTTTAGCATTATCGTATCAGTGTATCTACAAGAATGTTTTCCTTACTTAGCTCATACAAGCAAACCCTGAAAACCCTTTTATAACCCAGCTAGAGACAATTCTACTTCCTTCCTGCCACAGTTTTATTGTTGAAATACTCTACAATGTTCATGTTCACTCCTTTCATGCTTTCTACCTTCCTCCGTCTTTCTATTGTTTGTTTCCTTGCCATATCATTTAGGGTTCTTGAGAGATATAAAACAGTGATATCTTATATATGGGTCTCTCTATCACTCTATCTTTCTATCTCTATCTATTATCTATCTATTTATGTAATGTTTACTTTGCATATTGTTCCTGTATAGATCATGGCAAAAAAATAAAATCATGCATCCCTTTGTTAGCCACCAAAAAGGCAGCCAACTTTAAGGGAGAATTTTTTTATAATATTAATGCAAACTTCAAATTGTCCTTCCTATTTTTCACTTAAACTTGATGGTGTAAATTTAATATGCTCAGAGGCATTGCTGTCCACTATCTTGGTGACAGAAACTAAGCACATCTGAAAGTGTTCTCATATCCCACTTTAACTTGTCAAGCATGTGGCCCATGACCTTGATATCAACCTGCTTGAAATGTGATCATAATATTTTCTTAACTATGCCTTCTACCCAAGCATGGTCAGAATTGGATACCTTAGCTGAGTATGCTCAATTACAAGCCCACTACTAAAATGCTTTTCTATAACAATATGTATAGGATCCCCATGTGAAATCCTCAGCATTCCTTTGTGCAAGATGGCATTACTTTGAAAAGAATGCGTATGCTTTCTTTACTTGCCAAAGGTAGTAAATCTTTCTTCACTTGTGGTTCCTGTCCATGGTTGTTTTGCTTTTGCCTTCACTGAGATGCGTACTTGTTGCATTGGATGGCATCTTTCTGCAGTCCTATGTCTGGAGCTTCCCATCTATTATTTTAATACAAAGATACCTCCTAGCATTGAGATAACTCAGACGAAGAGAAGAGCCAGGCTTCTTTGCTATATAAAAACTTAAGCTTCCAATTTTGTATGATATGCACAAATCTTCAATAAAAATTGGCTTTGAAAGAAAAAAAAAACTTAAGCTTCCAAATAGGGAATGTATTAACCACCTTTTCATTAACAGTATTCCTTAATTAAGATATAAAACAGGAACAAAAAAAGAAGACTCAGTCTTAGTCATTAAGAAAAGAACTTTATATTGTTTAATTCTTCCAGGAAAGCATATAGGTCACTTAGTCTTATCACAGAAAACAGCAAAGATATACACTTCCTGGAACAAACAGATAAAAATACAGATGATTTTAATACTTTCAACAAAGAGCATGTGAGATGATTAGTTCCATGGTGATTAAATGAAACTATGTGAGGAGAATTACCTGAGTCCAGATCTCTGTAGGTCTAATAGACATCTATAAGCTATAAATTGAAAGTGTGTTAAAGATAATCATGGATAATTGAGGCATGCTTTATACTTAAATGGATTAATTTATCTTTAAAGATCTTTTACAATTATTACCTAATTAATTCTTATCATATTGGCCATGTGATTAAACACCTTGGTTCCATGCTGTTTCGGGAACGAGTGAATCAATGTAAGTGAACTCTAATGGGCCAGGAGCAACAGAGAAAAAATAAAGTTTGGAGAACAATTTTAAAACACCAAATTGTAGCAAACAAAGATTTGAAGTCTTAAAGATATTAACTCATTAAAGCAAACTCTTTGGGGTTTATCAAGATGAAAACAGCTAAAGCTATGTTCTTTGTACCTGATACAATTCAGTCTCAATTCTTACACTCTGTTCAGAAGCAACCGGATGCTGACTTTAGACTGAAGTTATACCTGCATAATTACTGCACAGGGCCCTCACTGTCAAAGGGCATGTACAATCGTTCATTTAGAAACCTTAGTTTGGCCATAAATGATGGTAAATCCCAACTACCCAGTCATGAAAAACACTTTGTAGGTTTTGGCAATCTCGGACTGAAAGAGTGCAGATGTTTTGTTCGACTGCATGGATTATGCAGGAAGAAATGAGAAAGAAAAGGATAGTCAAATAGCAAGTCTCGCTTGCATTCCATGATACCTATGGCATGCACTCCCACCACAAAGAGCCTCTTGCCTGCTCTTTAAAATAACACCCACCCTTTTTGTCTTTTTACTAAGATCTCAAGTTTTATATCTGAAGTACAATTTCTCAGGCCTTACTGCTTATTTATTTCTGGTTTTACTTTCCTTTTGGATGCTTAAGGTCACACAGTTAGCCCAGATTAACCAAGGTTTTCGTTTTCTTAAGGTCAGTTGAAGATCTGGTCTTCAGGCTTCACTCGGGGTTTGTTTTTGAGGGGGGGGATGACCATGGGAGGGAAAAACCCCAGTGTGGAGCACAAGAGCAAGATTGATGGTTGTTTGGACTTGCTAAGGAGGAGCATTCAAACACTTCTTTAAGGAAAACATGACATCTTTTAGCAAAAAAAGAAAATCCTCCAATTCAGGTGATATGTGTACATATGTATATATCTATGTATGTATATAATTATATATATATATATATATATTAAACAAATTGGGGAGAACAATAACAACAACAAAAGAACTGGAAAAAAAACAAACCAACAAAAACTCCGGAAGGACTTGGAAAGAGATGCAGGGCATGTGTGGCAGAGTGCGGGAACTCGGGTGGGGTGTGGGGTGGGCATGGAAAAGGAAGTGACTCTAAATTCAATTGAGAAATGATGTATGATGCATGGAAAAAGTTTAGTAACAATAAAAAAACAGCACCCATCAGAAGAAAGCTCAGTACCAGTACTTGTATTCCTAATTCTGCAGAGGCAGAGACAGGTAGATTCCTGGGGCTCTTTGCCCAACCAGTCTATACAAATCCTGACAGTTCTGAATTCAATGATGGTCCCTGCCACAAAAATTAAGGTGGAAAGCAATAAGGGAGCTATCTACTGTTAGCCTCTGTCCTCCCACTCAAGCAGGAAAGGGGTATATGCACCAACAGACAAATACTCATGCACTAAGAAACACATATACACAGACCCCCCCATCTCTCATCTCTCATACACACACACACACACACACACACACACACACACACACACACACAGAGCTCAATTTCCTTCATTAGGTAAAAAGTGCTATGCACGTTCAAGTTCTTCCATCCTTCTAAAGCTGGAAAGTCTTTGTATTTACCCTAGATTAAAGGCCAGTGTTCAGAGCACAGCCAGTATGATCTTCCAGAGTCCGACCCTGATGCGCTAAGCATCAGCATCCCGGACCTTAACCTCTGAGAAATGATGCAGCTCAAAGCCTCAAGTGCACAAACATGAGCCATCAGGCAAATTGTATCTTTAAAATTGTAAAGGTTAACAAGGGAGCAATCATTTCTCTCTTGACCCAAAGGACAATGCGAATTCATCACTTGAAGTGGTTAAGAGTTCCTATCAATCACAGTCCTGCAGATTCATGGGTCAAAGGACAGAAAATAATGACAGAGAGAAACTAAGAGTGATATAGGATGTAGTTAAAAAGGACAAATCTCCACTAGCCAGAGTGCGTCAAAGTCAAAGGGATGTCTGACTTTTGCAAACATAATCCCTTAGAGAATGTCATGGTGGAACATCTAAGAGACTTTTAATTGCCTGTAAGATAAACCCAAGCTTTGGACATAACACAGTTTATGATATGATATTGCATGTATTGAGAACAATAGTCTGTATATGAGAAACACATACATTTTGTCTGTGGACAAATGTGAAAGAACATACCCCTGAGCCTGACAGCCATGTGTTTGATCCCTGAAACACACAGTGTGGACACAGACAGCCAACTCCCCAAAGTTGTATTCTAACAAAACAAACACTTGTAATTAAGTATACACATTCCTTGAAAGCATTGCTCAAAAATACACGAGCAAAGAAAGATTAATCATGACTATTCTGTTGACTTGCTAAGGAGGACTAGTAGCTTGTCTGTCCTTCCAAATGTCTACCCAGGGTGAACAGGGCACTACTCTGCTGAACTGCCTTTCTCAGGGCGGATGGGCAGAGAGAACACCGAGCTGTCTGAGGCAAGTGCAGTTTCTATTGCTGAAGTTTGGCACAATCAGTAATTATAGATTATTTTTTGAAACTTTGACATCACTCATGTTTGGAAGACAATCATTTTGACTATAGGAAATATGATACCATGCAATGAAATGAGAATAAGTCTTGGATGTCTTTGGATTGCTATATTACTTCATATTATTATTTCTAAGGCTTATTATTTTGGTGAAACTCCAAAGGTACTGGAAGATTCATTTGTGCATATTGTCCTTTTTATGAATGTTAAAGAAATCAAAATACTTAAATACTGGACAAATAGTTGAATTAATTAATGTTGTCTAGTATTTTGCTCTATGCTTTCTCCCATGGCTATTAGGCTAACCATCTATAAAGGAGCTGATGGGTATTTGGGGTGACCCCAAATTTCTACCATCCCTGGGGTCACAAAGAGACTCACAGGTGTATGCTCCAGTAATTTATTTGGACAAAGGGAAATTATTCCTTAAGCTTAGTGTGGAGTGCCAAACAGGTAGAGGTTTTACAAAATGTTCTGGTGAAATGGATCCTTAGTATTCTTGGCTATCAAGATGTGACTTTTAGGGGAACAGTATGGGGCAGGTATTATCAAGGAGGTACTGGGGAAATTGGAGTATTTAAATGGGAAGGGAGGAGAGAGGCTTATACCAGATACCCTGGGAGTAAAGGAAAAGGAGTTTGAGGGAGGGGATTGATAAGAGATATATATTATCAAGGGGGAAGTAGGGTAAAGGGGGTATTTTAACTGGGGAGAAAGGGTTACAGAGGGAAGGGAGAAGAGATAAATAACATTTAGGAATTATTAGGTGGTGTTGAAAACCAGGGGGAAATGTATTGTTTCAAAAGCCTACTGAAAATACACATACAATATATGCACATGAGTGCCTGTGTACAGCTGAAGGAGATACAAGAAGCAGCACAGTGCCAGGCAGGAGAAAGCTCCCTTCGAGTTGCTGGTCAGGGCAGTCTACGAGATGCCCAAAATATGGCAGGCTATTTCCACAGCTCTGAATTGCCTCTCAGAACATGCAGTTTCATAAAGCCCTACTGCTGAAGACAGAACATACTTTAGACACAGGAGTTAGAACTGACCTGACAATCCCTCCTTGAAGACTATCTCTCATAGTATCAAAGGATACTATGCAATCTGATAAAGGAGAAAATTAATCAATGCTCCAACCCTAACTGTAAAGCCTAAGTACCACAACAATGACCAGACCAGCAAATTGTCTCTATTTGTGTAGTAGTGGCATTTTTTTTTTATTTTTTTTTTATTTTTTTTTTAATTTTTATTGATGGTTTGTGCATTTTATACATCATTTTCCAATTCAGATCAGGCATATTTCCCTTTCCCTTCCCCCCCACCCCCACCCCATCCCAGATCATGTATTCTGCCATAACTGTCCTGCATCTTTCAGGTTTATTTTTTTTCATTTTTTAGCTATAAGTGATAATCCATGAGTATAAGCATCCTTCGTGCAAAACCAATCTATAGACTGTTGTGCCCAAACCCCCACAGTCCCACCATTCAGTGGAGGTTGACAGGTTGTTTGTTCAATCAAGTTGATCAAATGAGAAACTTGTCAGGACATGAAAGGAAAAGCCAGAATTGACCAAGAACAAGCAACAGCTCCAGGAGAGTGGACTGTTTGCTTCTCATTCCCACCTGTGGCCCCTTTTCTAAGCTAGGGAACAATCTGCGGAAGAGGGGGCGTGGTAGAATGTAAAGGCTGCGATTGGGGTGAACAGTAGTGGCATTTTTAATGTGGGGGTAATCAACAGCTATCTAATTGGACATAAAGCCTTTTCTATCAGAGCTCACAGATCTTATAGAGAAAACCTACATCTGTCACAAACAAATCTAGACAAATGTAATTTCTTCCTCTATGCTAAATCATATATATATATATATATATATATATATATATATATATATATTATTTACAGATAAGTATATGACTCACCACTCATTAGAGAAGATTCTTTCTACAATATGCAGAGAACATTACAGAGTTCTACAATTCTCAAATGCAGGGAATAAGTGGATACCCAGCTGTAGGTGATACATCTGCAATGCATCCTCTACACCTAGGGCTCAGGGAACATTGTGGACAAGGGTCAGAGAGAATATTAATGTACCTCTCAACTCTCGGCAGTGAAGCAGTCTTCCAGGAGGCTGGGAACTTGCTCATACGAACTTAGAGCAACGGTGTCGGCATGCGCAAGACCAGCATAGAACTGAGGAGAAGGGTAAGAAGCTCCAGTCTTAGCCGAGGAACTATTGGCTACTCATCACTGCTGAGTGAGGAAAATGTTACTTTTCTTTTAAACTTTTTTATTATTTTTTTTTAATTTTGCAAGTATGTGTATGTTGCCTGCAAGTATGTAAGGACACCCAAACCATGCAAAGCCCGGGGAGGCCAGAAGAAGGCATCATATCCTCCGGAACTTGAGTTATGGATGATTGTTAGCCATCATGGGAGTGGGAGAAGGGCTGGGAATCGAACCCAGGTCCTGTGCAAAAGCAGCAGTGCTTTTAAGCACAGAGCCATCTGTCCAGTCCCAAGAGTTAATCTTCTTTAAGGGACTGATGCCAGATGGGTTTACTAGGCTCCAGTGCATGAACTCATGCCCAAATTTGACTCAATAGACCTTAATATATATAATGTTATATATTATATATAAAATTATATGACTTATATCAGAATAAATGGTATCTGGCAGGGGGGATAGAGGAATGCCAAGAGAGGAAAAGGTCCAAATATGATTAAGATGTAGGTCATGCACAAAATTCCAATTAAAAATAGAATAAATGTTATAGACTCTTTTCTTTAAAGGATTTTTATTGCATTTATCTATTTGTGAGAGAAGTATACAAGCGTCATGTATGTAGAAGTCAGAGGACAACTTTCAGCAGTCAGTTCTCTCCTTGAATCATGTGTGTCCTAGGACTACAACTCTTGTCAGGATTGGCAGGAAAGGCTTTTACCCACTGAGCTGGCCCAAGACGTGGCTTCTTGACTGCCTAGATGCCAGTAAGTTCACCCATCACAGATTTACATATGTAAATTAGGTTTCATTAAAGTATACATGTTCACTATTAATATCATTAGCACTCAATTTGACATTTTAATTGACGCTATTTGGGGACTTACTATTCAGCAAAGGACAGATAGAGTTTAGATCTTATTTGGAGCAAAGAATATTAGATTATGAAGATACATTTTCAATGGTCTGTTACTTAAGGGGGCAGCGTTAAAACACGCATGTTTAAAAAATCATTACTTAGGGACATGAAATTGGCTATTTTTTGCATCCAGTAAGCCCATATTAAAAATGTTTAATAATTTTATTACTCAATACATAATTATGCTAATATCTTAATACTAATTCATATTCATGTGAAGTTCTTATTTTGGTGAGTCACTGCAATTAGATCAGTAATCAGAATGAGATAGTTGCTCTCTTTGGAAAGAGATGTACATTAGAATGAATCTCTTTCCTGCTGTGTATGGAAAAGTGTATAATAGATTTTGCTCTCTGAGCTCTACCTTCTATAAGCAATGAACATATTTATGAACGTGGTGAATTTTACTGAGTATTTCAATTGCATATAATCATGAGAAGTGGTGAAGAAAAAAGTGGCTGGGATAAGAGGGAAATGATCAGTACAAATGTGTGATATGGCTGCTTGCTATGGTGGGATAAAAGGCAGGAGATAATGAAAGAGTCGTAGGTGGGAGGCTGGCCTGGCATTATGGTTCAGGTTCATGTCTGTAAGAACTGTTGATATATTTTCAAAGCTCTGGGTCTGATTTGGAAAACCAGAATTACAGCCCGAAGAACAAATTCACTTGAGTCCAGCATCACAGTGCCTGCTTCTGAATTTGAGAATTACAAATGAGAGCAACAGTTTAGTGTGGAAAGATTTCACTTCTCCTAAAAATTGAAGGAGCAGTAACCAGTCCAGCAAACTCTCAGGCTGGGAATTGATACCTTGCTACCCGTCATTCAAGACTCTTAGTGTCCTTTTATGCTGAACTCAGAAACTCTCTTCCATTTCCTAAAACTTCTCTGTCCTTTGTTTCAACATCTAAAAGAGACTAAATGGGGAGCTCTTTTCTATAAACATATTTTTATTGTAATAATATTTTAAACATTTATATAATTCTATTTAATGTGGCAATATTACAATCCTAAACAAAAATTATAACATTTTAGTCTTAATGCATTATTTACCACATTTTAGATAACAAATGTTTTAAATTTTTAGTGAGCTTTTGTACATTTCATACAACAGTTCTTAATAAAATTTAGAATTCCTTCCTCGTTTACGTCCATGCTTCCCCAGCTGGACCTCATTCCAGCCTACATGGTAAGTCCTGCCCAGTCAAGCAGTTGTACCCAGATGTCCTTCAGTACAAATTCGTCCATTGGAGTCTCATCAGTAAGGTTTACTCTCACCCAGTAGTCATCAGTCTCCAGTGGTTTCTAGGCTAGGGCCGACTTGCTGCCCATTTCCTTTGCTCCAACTAGGCCCTGTCTAATTGAGATGGCATGGGCCTTGTGCTCCCTGCCGTAAATGTATAGCTCTTAAGGCCTGGTCTAAAATATATTTCTCCACTTGAGGGAGGGTAAAATGTATAGAAATGTAGCTATGGTTTGGTTTACCTGCAAAACAAAGCCTCCTTGTTTCTTGAGACAAAGCTTCCTCTTTTAAGAAGTATGGATCAAAGCAAGTACATTCTGTTCAAAATGCAGTTGTAGATACCAAGTGTACAAAAGGTGTTTGAGGTGATTTCCACACGCCCACTCTCAGCAGAAAGCTCATTCCTTCTTGACCCTGTGGATCAGCTGTGGGAACAAAATGATATAATGATTCTTAGAACAGACAAAACAAACAGGCTGTGAAGGGCATAGCAGCCTCTATCTTTCTGGGGATAATAGACATAAAAGGAGAATGTTGTTGAGCATTTCTAACATAAACCATTTAAAAGAAAATCAGAGCTCAAGCCCATCGTGTGCTGTGACTTTTTAAAAGAATTCCCAGGTTCCTTGTTGTTTTGTTTTATTTCTTGTGTTTACTCCAAGTTGACATGGATTTATTTGTGTCTCTTAATTATGTCTAAGCCACAACACCAGACTGCTTGAACTCAACCTTATCACTTGGGCTTGAGTGTTTAGAACTGATACAAAGCAATGGAAAAGACAGGTGGGAGGGAGAAGTGATGCTATAAAATTGTTATTTGCATACTAACAAGTCAATTTTAAAAATCCAAAGACTTACTGAAAGCCAGAAAAAAAAAATTTCATGTTTAATTATCTTAAAGTAGTTACTGTGGGCTAGTGTGGAAAATTTTAAATTTGTATTAAATAAGACTAATATTTCATTAAACTGAAAGGTCTTCAAACATCTTCTACTTACTTTTCCAACTTTGAACTCGAAAGATTCAAAACCAGGCTGAGGAGAAAGCTCCATCAGCAAAGTGCTGGCCACCATCACAGCTCAGGGACCATTAGTCACATTCAGTGCTGCTTTCAGTGCTTTGCCTCTGGTCATTTGAAGTTTCAGTGGTATCTATTTTATTTTCTCAATGTAATGTAACTGATCTTAGGTCAACCAACTTCATGGGTGAGTCTTTGCCAGGATGTTTGGTGGATAGTTTGTCAAAACTAGCCAGAAGTCTCCAAGGCAAGGAGACACAGATCTGTGTTGAAGGACACATTTTTGGATCACTTATATCCATTTTTTTGTGGTCCATATTCATAGGCATCCTCTGGTGATTTGGTACAGAATGAGGAAATGTTCTGATTGCCTGACACTCAAAATACAAATACCTGAACACTATGTAACTAAAACTGGCTGTGTACCAAAGATGGCAGTGAAATTAGAAAGGAGAACATCAAGTTTTCTCCTGTTGCTTCACACAGGCCCTGCAATACCAGGGTTAAAACAGGTGACCTGGATGAACATTTTTCAATATGAAATCCATAGCATGAATGTTGAAGATTGTTGTTCAACTTACCAAAGAGCTGAGAGTGCTCAGGAAAGGATATTCCATGCCCTGGAGTCCGGTGGCCTATCCCAGCTCAGTCTCCACTACCAGCACAGAGCCCTCATTATGGCTGCAGGCCATTATCTCTCAGTGCTCCCTAATGTCCAGCTATGCATCTCACAGAGGCTACTTTCCCAAAGTTTCGAGAATTTTGTTTTCCTTTCTTCACCTCTCCCCCATTTTAATATGCTGAAGGACTGTCGCCACATCCAGCTGACACATGACAGATGGTTTCCTTGTGAATGAATGGAACGTAAATGTTAGCCAGTCCAACTGGGGATTCTGCACAGCTAGGGACTCCTATCCCCCTCCACCCTCTATGTCCAAGCCCAAACAAGTGGCATTCATAAAGAAGGTAGAGACTCATCTCTGTTGAACAGCAACCTTTTCACAAATGCTCAAATACTTGCTTAAAATTTCTTAAAGTAATTTTTATTTATAAAGCCTTATTTGAAAGCTATTTGTTAAAGAATGCTGTCAGATTTGAATTGCAAGGTTTTTGACGAAAAGGTTTCATGCCTATCTGTATCCCCAAACTACAGGAAAAGATTTGTATGTTCCAACAGGTCAAAATGTCACCAACAATGGCTGAGAAAGAAAAGATACAGCTTTGCATTGAGTAGGATGTACCAGAAAGTGCCAACTGAAAGGTTGACCTGTCTGAACATTGAAAGGAAGAAAAGCCTCAGATTCCTACAAACATTGAACCCCTCTGTGGATCCTACCTGTAACAACTATTTATAATGAGTCCTAACGAAACTTACCTTCTAGGTGCCGCAAAGGTTTTAATACGAGAGACTTTCTTGCCTCCCCACCATAGAACAAGGTGAAATATGATGATGATGAGGTCATTCTCCAACTGTAAATTGAAGACAACTATTGTAGAGGTAATCTCTTATAAAACCAGTAAAACTGCCTTCTTTAATTGACTATAGACATAGGAACTGTGAAAAGGATTATTCTCTATTCAGAACCAAATACTAAAGTTCTTAAGCTATGCACTTAAGCAAAATATATCAATACAGGAGCTCTGACATCAGCAATGGATTATTCTACCAAGGAGATGTTTGCCAGGGGATCCAAGCACCTACAAAAGGTAAAGGCTCCTTGCCTCTAAACTGGGATACCTGCAAGAAGAGAGGCGATAAGGCCATGCTGCCGAAGACCTGACATTAACATGGGAAAGATGTATTGAGACCACACATGCAAGTGTACGGATGGCCTCTCGAATACCAGAGAGTGTTTTCAAAGGCCACTAAACAAATAAAGCAAATACGGGTCTCCTCGAGTCAAGCAAGACTCCACCATCAGCACCAGCTACACCTCACCTGCCTGGAAATACTGTGCAGCAGAGGCAGCCATATGTCTGTATATCCCAAATCTAATTGGCTATTGGCTCTCTCCTTAGAGGAATAACTCACGGCTGATGCCACAAGCTTACATCCCCTGTAGGTTAGGAGATGTTATAAACCACAGTAAGACCCTGTCGTATTTAACAGGAAAAATGTAATTCATGGATTAACATACCATCCAAACATATGTGGCTAGTAACCTACCATGACTCTTAGTGCTGTGTAAATACCTATATATCTAATTGCATGTGCTTCATTAGTAGGATTGAAAGGTTATTCCTGGACAAACTGTCAGACCATGAAAGGAAACAGCCAGAATTGACCAGAGACCAAGACAACAGCTCAAGAGAAAGTGGACTGTTTTGCTTCTCATCCACCTGTGCCCCTTTTCTAAGCCTAGGGAACGATCTGCGGAAGAGGGGGCATGGTAGAATGTAAGGGCTGCGATTGGGGTGAATGGTGAAACTACAGCAATATAGTCTGGACACTCATTTGATCAACTTATAAGCCCCCCCCCACTGGATGGTGGGGCTGTGGGGGTTTGGGCACAACAGCCTGCAAATTGGTTTTACATGAGGGATGCTTGTACACATAAATTATCACTTATTGCTAAAAATGAAAAAAAACAGAGAAAGATGCAGGACAGTTATGGCAGAATGCATGATCTGGGAGGGGGTGGGGTGGGAGGGGGTGGGGAAAGGGAAATATGTCTGAATTGAATTGGAAAAATGATGTATGAAATAAACAAAGCATCAATAAAATGTATATATTATATATATATACTATTTAAAAAAAAGCATTAGAAGATCAAGTCTGGGAGGGTAGGTCTGAGAGGAATGAGTCTTGGAGGAGGGGGTAGGAATATGATTCAAATACATTGTAAGAAATTCTTTAAAGTAAATGTTTCCAATTAAAATATTATTTAAAAATTAATGCTGTCAGATCATCTTTGGGTGGCTTCAATTAGCTTTTCAGAGAACCTGAATGCTGTCTTTGTGGTGTTTCAATTCAGACTCCCTTGATGCTCATGAGTCAGATTGAGACTGTTTGCATCTGTTACTAGAAACTTATAAAGTTATTGTAACAAGTCATAAGAATTTCCTCAACACTATATTCTTTAAACTTTTACTAGAAAAGCTCATTGTTACAGGAAACTGTAACACTTATCTGGTTTAGGAAATAAACCACCATAGAGCTTTCACTACTGCTATCAATACCAAATAAATGACATGAACAAATTTCAGACTGTGTACACATTCTATTATATTATATATATATATATATATATATATGTATAAATTACTTTTGGGAAACTATAGACACTATTTCAAGATAATCGTATGACTATGTTTTTTTTTATTTTAAACTGCAGAGATTATAACATTAGCCCAATTGTGTGTGGTTACACACGCCTTTAATCCAAGCACTCAGGAGGCAGAGACAGGCAGATCTCTGAGTCTGAGACCAGCCTGGTCTATGTAGAGAGCTCCAGCCCAGCTGGGGCTGTAGGTAGACTGCGTCTCCAAAAGAAAACAACAGCAACAAAATAACACCAAAATGGTAGATACCTTGCTTACCATCAAGGTGTGTTCTCTGACACTGTGGAGTGTATTTTGAGATTTCACTGTATGTATGCCATCTGCTTTGGAAGAACAAGGCGAACGTCCTAGCTTGTTTTCTTTTGATGTGATGAACACCATGACTTTGAGGCAGGAAAGGAAGCAGAAAGAACTGAGGAACACTGCTTACTAGCTTGATTCCTCTGGGTTGCCCATCTGCTTTTCTTATACAAACCGAGACCCACCTTGCACAGGGATTGCATAGCCCACAGTGGACAGGGTCCTCTGACATCAATTAGTGATTTAAAAAATGCCTCTCAGACATCCTTGCAGGCTAACCTAAAGGAGGCAATGCCCCAAACTAAGGTTCCTTCTAGCTTTCTTTCAAGTGGACAGCCAAAGTTACTTATGACAAGGTGAAAGTTAATTATATGCATGTCACATATGATCATTACTGAATTGCTACCAATACCTGTGAAATACTGAAGGAATGGGTTAAAAAGAAATAATTTTGCTTGCATATGTAAAAGTGAGATTTTTTTCAAAGAAAGTGGCATTGGACATATGTCTTAAGAAGTGGAAAAACTAAAAAAAAAAAAAATAGAAAAAAAAAGAAGTGGAAAGACTATAGAGTGGAAAGTTCAGAGGGCAACAAAAGAAAAATTACTGGAAAAGGAAGGATGGCACTCAGACAAGGAATTAGAGACACCCCAGATTTGTTCAAAGAGAGGCAAGCTGGTCATGTATCCGTGGGTCTCTGGAAGGTGAATTGTGTACTCTGTGTTCAATTTATTACTTAATATAAAGGGTATAATATTAAGATTAGTGATGCTTGTTATAGCAATAAGATCCTTAAGAGAACTTGCTGAATATTCATTCAGTACAACTCTGTACTAAGCTGTATAGACACACAGATGAACAAGATCATGTATCTGCCTTTCAGCACTGCCCACTGATAAATCAGAGAGGAAAAGAACTCTGCTCAACTGACACAGAAGAAGCTTATTCATAGAACATAAATAAGAAGAGGGTTGCAGAGATGCCCCAGTAGTTTAAGTGCATGCTGGATTCAGAGCCTCTTCAGATCTTCTGCATGCTCCCCCGCCCCCATGGAAGTCGTGTACAAAGACATGTGTTTTTAATACCAGTACTCTCTGAGTTGTGAGGGTGGGGAGGCAGGTGGATCCTAGAAGCTCACTGGCCAGCTAGCCCAAGCACATTATGAGCTCCACGTTCAGCAAGACACCTTGCCATAAAAAAACAAGGTGGGGAGTTACGGAGAGATATTCAAACTTGACGACTGGCCTTGAGTTCATACACACACACACACACACACACACACACACACACACACACCCCAAACAAAAACAGAAAGTAGTTATGAAGGGAAAACAATGGTTGAGTTAACTGCTACCTTTCTTTTCCCAATGACTATATTATAAATCTGAGATTAAGATGATTCTTAAATTCTTGAAAATGAGATTTAAAAGATTTTTAACATTTAACAAGAGTAACCCAATGATTGGAGAGGCTCTCTAGACCCTATGTTACATCCTCCTCTTACACTGTACCCCTACACACATAGTCTTATGCCCTAAATATCTAGAAATCAACAGCATTAACTTGATGCTTGGAACTTGAGCTCTGAAGACTTCCCATGGTCTCACCAGATGTCAGAAGAGCTTTTGCTTTCTACAGAAACCTGAGTCTCACCTTCCACCTGAGATGCATTTCAGACCCTCTATGGTTCTTTTCTCATTTCTACTTTTTGTGGGGACTTTTGAGACAGAGTCCCGCTGTAGCCCCAGCTAGCCTAGAATTTACTATGTAGACCAGGCTGGCATTGTTTTTACAGAGATCCACCTGCTTCTCCTTCTCAAGCATTGTGATTAAAGGTGTGTGCCACCACCAAGCACAGCTATTTTCTCTACTTTTGATATGTCTAATAATCCTCTGTTGAAAAATGGACATTTTTTTTGTTCTTTCCTTCCCTATCTTACTCTTTCTTTCTCATGTGTATGGGTCTGTATATATTGTGTATGTTTTCATCTATGTTAGGAAGACAATATGAGTCACTCTTATTCTGGAGTATTGACCTCGTAAGTACTGCCATCTAAATCCAATAGCACATTTCCTTGATTCAGAGCTAGTGTCAACTTTTTATTAGAAAATCATACCCTTTTCCAGAGCAGCACAAATCAGGCTGCTCTGCCCTCATGGGGCTGAACTCCTAAGTGTGGATTCTGAGTCCCATGAGAAAATGGAAATGTCTTAAAAGATTACAGCTGTAGTCTATGAAGATTCCTAGCAACCAGCCTAAGCAGAACTCGGCAAGTATCTTTGCTTTTGTTTGCCTGTTTGGCATTACTTGGCTTCACAGTTTCGAAGCTACTTAAGAGTGAACAAATATCTTTCCAGGAAACAGTGTCTTACCGCTATAGATAGCCGTCTTGCTCTCTCTCTCTTTCTCTCTCTCTTCTCTCTCTTTCATTCTACTTTCTTTCTCCTTCTACCCTTTTTCATCCTAATCGCAGGGATCTTGGTTTCTTATGTTCAGTCTTCTTCACATGTATTCAATGCCCTAAAACAGATTTCTTGTATTTTGTTTGTTTATTTGAGGGATTAAGCCCCAAGTGTTCCAAGCAGTTGATTACACCATCTTGATGCTGTGTCATTTTTGTTTGTTCTGAGGGTACCCACATATAAACAATCTGTTACCAGATAATATACGGTGAGATTTCTAAAGATTGAATTAATTTTCAGTTTAGATGTTCTCCCTTTGAGATACAATATATTTCAAATACATGTGAATTTGTGAAAGTGCACTTACCAATGCAGATTTACCTAGGCATTGTTTATACTGGGGTAAATTTAGACAGTGAGGCAGGGTCAAGTTAAATGAAATCAGATGACAAGGGAGTTGAGAGGACAGGGAGTATTCAGTTTGTATGAAAGGCACAGCCCATGTACAAGCTGTGGGCTCTTGCATGGAGGAGTTTATTCATTTTTAACTGCTCTGTCACTGTAACAAATGTCTTGTCTCCTTAGTGCTCTGCTGGGCTTTCCAGGGTCAGAGCTGAAAGACTATTCCATTTACATCCCCAGTAGCAGTCACTATCTACATCTCTCCCTTTGGAATGACTAGTCTCAGTCCCATGGGTACACCACTAACATCTTTTCATGACAAGACAGGCATTATTAAATACACACCACTGTTTCTCATGTACCAAATGCTATAGTACTGCATTGTATGGAATGTTCCCAAGAACAGAAGAGTGATCTACATCAGCCCATGGAAGAGGAATGAGGAATCTATAGTTGGCTGTCTCCTTTCCTTATAGGCAAGCCTGAAGCATGTTCAGTCATTAACTGGAAATTAATACAATTGAATCTCATCAGTGTAGTTGCAAAACTTTTCTGCAGCTTATCAACAATGTATAATTTCTTTAGCAGAAATTTAGTTTGAAAAGTTGTACAATTTGTTTTAATATTTAAAGTGTATGGTATTTTTACTCCTTTCCAATGCATTTCATTATGTGTGTGTGTGTTTGTGCGTGTTCCAATGTGTGTGAATGTCTGTATGTTGTCCCTTTACATGTGTGGCTGTTTGTGCATATGCACATGTATGTATGTATATATTAGGGTGTATGTGTGTGATATATGTGTGTGTATGTGTGTGTGTTCGCATGCACAATTGTGGACACCAAAGGACAATGTTGGGTGTCTTCCTAGTTCCTCTCTTACTTTTTACAGAAGTGAGTCTCACTGAACCTAGAGTTCACAGGTTCAGCCAGGCTGTTTGTATATCTATCTGGGGGTTTCCCTGTGCCTACTTTGCCTTCACTGGACTTACAAATACAACCTGTCACCCCAGCTTTTTATATGGATTCTGGGGATCCAAACTTAGGTCCTCAAGGTTGTGAGTCAAACACTTTACTAGTAGAACCATCTACCCAGCCTAACAAATTTTAAATTTAGCATTTTAAAGGAATTCATGGGTTAATAATCATGCTGAATTATTTATTATTCCATAATCAGGTCCTGTAGTATGTCAGTGTATTCTAATAGTGTCTTGGTTTAATAATGAATGAACTTTGTTAATCTAATCCTGGGTAATTCAGGAAACAGCTTGTCTTCCCCTTAATGTCTTTTTCTGATAACGATGGAGATTTATATCGATAAAATTGCTTCCATGGCAGATGAAGTGCCTCTGATGGTTGCTTTCAATCACTGGAAGGACAGTGGAAGCCCACGAGGTTACTCCTCGTGAATGAGGCAGGCAAGCTGCCGTCAAGGGCAGAGGATCAGGCTGAATTCTCATGAAAGCTTCTTGCTGAGAGCCCAAGGCCAGTTGTGGGAATTGGAGGGCTGCAGAGAAATCTGCAACTTGGGTTTGTGTGGTGCTACCGTTTAAACGCTGAGTTGATGAATATCTATGGAAATTTTTATAGAATAATCATGAGCAGCAGTAGTCAGGGCTCTCTAGAGGATCAGAGTCTATTGTATATAATGGGATTCAGTGATCTGGGTTATTTAATATGGGTTGAGTAATCCAACAATGGCTGCCTGAACACTGGAGAGGATCAGAACCACACAGCTGCTTAGGCCACGAGATGAGGCCGGATGCCTCAGCAGTGCCAATTGGGTGCTGACGCCCTGGACAGGCTCAGAGGTCACTGGATTAGGAGTATTTGTACATATTCTAGCAATGTAGATATATTCATTTATGATTATTAGAATATTTAAGATTTGATAATTTTTTATGGGGATGCCAAGATGGCTTTGCAGAACACTGACTGCTCTTACAGAGGTCCTGAATTCAGTTCCCAGCACCCACATGGAGGCTACCAACCATCCATAACACAGTTCCTGGGGATCCTACACCTTCTTCTGACCTCCCTGACCATTGCACGACATGGGCGCACTTACCCCGTTGACCAAGAAGGCAGCAGGGCCCTGCAGATCTATTTCCAGTGCTTTATTTTGGCAAAACTCTGCTCTTATCTGGAACCGGGAAGAGCTCGTAGCTTTCCCGGAGTCTCTGGAAATCCACCCAAAGAAACATCTTGAACACTGAATTTGTTTTCTCTTAGAATTTAAATTATTCCAGAAGTAGTAACAGTCCTTTGTCCTACACAGAGCTGGAAGGAGAGTAGCTTTAAAAGCTTTAACGGAAGAACGTTAGCTCTCACTTACTTCTGACTGCACAGATAGCAATTCAAAACTTAAAGTAAAATATTTCTCTTCCAGAACACAAAGCTCTCTTCCTCTTAATTCCAGAATGTTTCCCAGGCTAGCTACTAACATCTGGAGCTAATTAAGAGTGCTGCTTTCATTCAAACTTCCTCATGAAGAATATGCCTCCTGACTGTCCTGGATTTAAGTCTCTCTGGTTCCTCTCCATGACACCTTGCACTGTGTATAGGTATATGCACATGTGTGTTTGAATATTCATTTCTGTGTGCACATTTGTGTGCATGTGTCCATGTGAGCAGAGGAGGGGGCAACCTCAGATACAACCCTGAGAAGATCTCTATCTTGTTTTTGAAACAGTGTCTCTTACTGGGACCTGGAGCTCACTCATTAGTCTAGGCTATGTGGTCAGCTAGTAGTAGATACACAGGACATTTTCCTGTCTCTGGCTCCCCAGTGTTATAGTTAAAGGTGCATGCTACCACACTGGGTATTTTCAATCCCCTGGGGATTGAACTCAGATCCTCAGGATTGTGGGGCTAACATTTTAAGACTGAGCTATCTGTTAAGCCCTTACCTCTTGCATTTACTGAAAATTCAGAAGTTTTATTTTTTTCTTTAACTAGGTCAAAACAGATTATTACAAAGCAGGTCCTTCCAAAGTTTTTACTGAACTTTAGATTGTGACTGCTACTGTAACACAGTAACAGTATTAAGCACTTCCTGATGTTGCACACAGCTTGTACACAGGTCCAAGTGCATCCTTCTCTTGAGTGGATGTGACAACAGCTGTGGTTTTTTAGTCTTGAGGGGTCAGTGGTTGCCACTAAAGAATTTCGCTAGTGCATAAATACTTAGCACAGTAAACTTTATTTCTTTCACCAGAAGCTCAGAAAAGCAGAAAGAGTGACTGATGGAAACTAAAGTACTTTCATGTATGTGACCAACTTCCTGCCCTAGCCTGACAACAGGAGCATTGAACTGAAAAATCTGACTTCACAACTGGGTGGGTGTATGACCAGAAGCGAATGGAGTGGCCCTTCTAAACTTTGGTTTCCTCATCTGAAAAGTGTTACCTTTAGAGCAAAGTCAGTTATTGTCACATTAACTGGTTGATGATGCTTTATCTTATAAACAATGTATGGACACCATGGTGTTGTAAGCACGAAGAGGATGATTGTATAAATGCTCATATTCTTCCAATTCCAGTTTCTAGAATTTTCTGGGTAAATCAGTATCTACAAAGAAAAAAAGAGTACAGCTCTGATGGGAGATAGTATAGTGCTATCCTCCCTGAGGAATAGGTCTCCCCACTTTGTTGAGTGACTGTTAGTACTTTGGGGCATAGCTTGAAGTCTCCCTTATCCTCCTATGTAAAACAAGGTTATTACAGTTCTTTGAGGACTCTGGGAGACAGTGTGTGCAAAACAGCATATGCACTGTGAGGAACCAGAACTGAGCAGGGAGCTCACCTCACTGTTGCTTCTTAATCTGATTTATCAATCTTGTACTGCTTAACACTTACTTTAAAATTATTTCATATGGAGATGGCTCAAGTAGGTAAAAGCACTTCCTGAGCAAGTATGAGGACCTGAATTTGAAACCCTAGAAGACATTTAAAGCTAAACCCAGTAGTGCCAGCCTTTATAATATCAGCTACTATACAGGGAGATCAAGGAGAAAATATGAAAATCCCTGGAAGATCACCGCCCATAGCCTCATATACACACAAACAAACAAGCAAACAGTCAAACAGCCAAACAAGTCTGATACCCTGTCTCAAGCTAGGTAAACAGTGAGAAAGAAACCAGAGTTGTTTGTTCACAACCACACAGTGCTGTGTCAAGTACATGCCTATACTTACACAAACACACACACACACACACACACACACATTGAAAACCTTATAAAGGTTATTTCAAGTATGAAATAAATTAATTACTTTAGTTACTTAATGAGAGTAACTAGTCATTTTTTCATGCTTTTGTACCTTTCTGCTACTTTCTTCAACAAATGCATTAAAAGGTAGCTTAGCTGAGAAATTATTAATTGATAGCTGCTAGAAGATGAAAGTCAGTTTTCCTTTAGTGTGTGATACCAGGTAGGTTGACCACCCTCCAGGAGACAAGACTCACATGGAAGAATGTTCTGGGAACAGAATTAGAACTGATAGGCCTTTAACAAATAAAAGTAGAGGTTAAGAAGCCTGGGTGCGTGTCAGGTGGAGAAAGAACAATGGATAGGGTTAGAACATGATCAAAACATATTATATAAAATTCTCAAGGAATCTATAAAATATTTAAAAAAATTATTTTAAATTGAAATTATTTTGGAAATGTTTCCAGTGTAAATCAAAGGATTAAAGAATCAAAAAGATGATTTCAATCACTTATATTTTCTGTAAATCTTGAATTTTATTAATAAGGAAGAAAACTCAAACTAAGGACAGAATTTAAATTTCCAGCTTCCACTTGAGCTGCTTTTATCAGCAGAGAGTTTGAACTGTGTCCAAAGGAAGCATCAGATTTCCAGGGAAAGTAGATGCGAAATTAGAAAGACAGGGACACAATAAAAGATGACTCTTAATGTTTGCAGTCATTTGATCCATTTGGAGTTGATTTTTGTACAAAGTGAGAGGTAGGAGTTTTTTTTAATTTTTATTCTTTTTTATTTTATTCTATTTTATTATTCTACAAGTGGTGATGCAGTTTTGCCAACACTATTTGCTGAAGATGCTCTCTTTCCTCCACTGAGTGTTCTTGCCCCCTTTGTCAAATATGAGGTGGCTGAAATTTCATGTGCTCAAGTTTGGATCTTCAGTTTTGTTCCATTGATCTGAGGGTCTGTTTTTGTGCCAGTGCTAGGCTGTTTTTATGACTAGAGCCCTGTAATATAGTTTGAAGTTTGGAATAGTAATCCCCACTGCATTATTCTTTTTGCTCAGGGTTGCTATGGCTATCCAGAGTCTTTGGTTTATCTATATGAACTTTAGAATGTTTTTTTTCTAAGTCTGTGAAGAAGCTCATGGGGATTTTAATTGGGGTTGCATTGAATCTGCATATTACTTTGGGCAGGATGGTCATTTTTACTATATTAAGTCTTCCAATCCATGAGCATGAGAGATCTTTCCAACTTCTGGTATCTTCTTCAATCTCCTTCTTCAAAGATTTAAAATTTTCATTTTAGAGATTTTTAGTGTCTTTGGTCAGATTTGTTCCTAGATGTTTTATTTTTTTTGAGGCTACTTTGTTTTATTTTATTTTATTTTGTTTATTTTTTATGTGTATGAATGTATTGTCTGCATGTAGGTTTGTGCACCCGTGTCGTGCAATGCCACGGAGGTCAGAAGAGGGTGTTGGATTCCCCTGGAATTGGAGTTACAGACAGTTCTCAGCTGCCATGTGGGTGCTGGGGATAGAACCCGGGTCCTCTGCAAGAGCAGTCAGTGCTCTTAACCACTAGGCTATCTCTCCAGCCCAAAGCTATTTTGAATAGGAATGTCTCCTTGTATTCCTTCTCCAATTGCTTGTTATTGGTATAAAGAAAGGGTACTGATTTTCTAGGTTAATTTTGTATGCTGCTACTTTATTGAAACTGTTAATCATTTCTATAAGTTTTATAGTGGAGTTTCTGGTATCCCTTAGTAAATTATGATGTCATCTGCAAAAAGGGATAGTTTGACCTTCTCTTTTCCAATTAGTACTCCTTTAATTTCTTTTTTTGTCTTATTGCTCTCACAAGCATTTCAAACACTATATTGAAAAGGAGTAGGTATAGGGGGCAGCCCTGCCAGTTTCCTGACTTTAAGGGGAATGCCTCTAATTTTTCCCCATTTAGGATAATGTTGGCCGTGGGTTTGTTGTATATGGCTTTAAATATGTTGAGGAATGTTCCCTCCAGTCCAATTCCCTCTAGGACTTTAAACATGAAGACATGTTGAAATTCGTCAAAGTCCTTTTCCACATCAATTGAGATGACAGTGTGGTTTCTGTCTTTCAGTCCATTTATGTGCTTTATGACATTTATTGATTTACATGTGTTGAATCATCCCTGAATCTCTGGTATGAAGCCAACTTGGTCATGATGGATGATCTTTTTGATGTGTGCCTGTATGTGGTTTACAAGAATTTTGTTGAGAATTTTAGCATCTATGTTCATTAATGAAATGGGTCTATGAAACCAAAAACTCTGAAAATAATAGAAGAAACATTGGCAGTAACCTATAAGACAAAGGCATAGGAAAAGACTTTCTAAATCAGACAGTAGCTGTGCAAGAAACAAGGTCAACAATTGACAAGTGAGACCTTATTAAACTCAAGAGCATCTGTACAGCAAAAGAAACAGTCAAAGAAGTGAAGAGAAAACCCACAAAGTGGGAAGAAACCTTCACTAGTGATACATCTAACAGAGTGTTAACATCCAGACTATATAAACTACTAAAGAAAAAGAGTAAGAAAACAAATGACACACTCAAAAGATGGTGTAAAGAGCTGAACAGAAACTTCACAAATGAAAATGTAACCAGTCTTACCAGACTAAGACTGGTTATGATCAACAAAACAAAGGATACTAAATGCTGGAGAGGTTGTGGGGAAAGGGGGATCCATTGCTGGTAGGAATCCAAACTCATACAACCCCTATGGAAAGTAGTGTGGAGGACTCTTGAAAGACTGAAAATGAGCTTACAACTTTACTCAGTCATACCACTCCTAGGTATATACCCAGAAGACTCATCCTGTCACAGAGATGCATGCACAGCCATGTTTATTGCAGCTCTCTTCACAATAGTGAAGAGCTGAAAGCAACCCAAGTGTCCCTCAACTGATGAGTGGATGAAGAAAATGTGGTATATCTACACAATGAAATTCTATGCAGTAAAGAAAGATGACATCATGAAATTGCAGGTCAATGGTTGGAAATAGAAGTCATTATGCTAAGTAGAGTAACACAGTCCCTGAAAAACAAACAACATATGGTGTCCCTCATTTGTGGATCCTAGCACAAATCTCTATAAGGCAAACTGAATAACTCTTTTTTCCCCTTTTTTAAATTTTATTTATTTCTGTATGTGTATGAAAGTACTGTCTGCATGCAGGTTTGTGCGCCCGTTTCGTGCAATGCCGCGGAGGTCAGAAGAGGGTGTCGGATTCCCCTAGAACTGGAGTTCTCCTGGAATTGGAGTTTCAGACGGTTTTTGGCCGCCATGTGGGTGCTGGGGATCGAACCCAGGTCCTCTGTAAGAGTGGTCGGCGCTCTTAACCGCTAGGCCATCTCTCCAGCCCCTCTTTTTTAGTGAATATAGCATCCGATGTTACTCACCAACCTGTTATGTAAGGTAGGGATGTAAAGTAATATTTTTTCCTTTACCTGAATGCAACTCTACTGTCAAAATGTGAATACCTGAACATGTTTTGGAATTGACCTACAGTTTATTTTCAGATGTCATAAAATTTTTGGAATTGACCTATAGTTTATTTTCAGATGTCATAATTTTGGTATATGTATGCCATGTATGTAGGCATATTTCAGAGTGCTAAAACTTGGAAGGAACAACAACAACAAAGAGACTGGGTCAAAGAACTGAATGAAACAGTAAACTTCTGCCTAAAACAGTAAAATTATGCACCTAGAAATTAAAAAAGACTGAGAAAAAGATGAAAGACATGTACGGGAGAAAGCATGAGCTCTGGCAGGGTGGGGGGCAAGGAAATGGGAATGGGTCTAAATTTGATTAATTAATTTATATTAAGTACACAAAACCTCACTTAAAAGTTGGCAGACTTAACTTGTGAATTGTTGGTCAGCTCTACAGGTTGTAGGTATTCCTTCAGATATGAAAAGGATGGGGTAATTGAGAAGCACACAGAGCAAGTTCTCCGTGCAGAGAGTGGGATCCTGTGTCTTAACATCTTTGTTTCTGTGACAAAATACCATGACAAAAGCAACTTAAGAAATGAAGGGTTTGCTCTGATTTACAGTTCTAAGGTACTGGCTATCAGGGCAGGAAAGTCATGGCTGTAGGGTTGTGAGGTCACCTGTGTCATCACATCTGTTGTTAGAAAGCACAGGGAGATGAAGGCTACTTCTATTTTATGTAGCCAGGATACAAACGCAGAGAAGCCCAATTTCAAAGTGGACTTTACCATCTTAATTAACCCCATCAAGATAATCCCTTACAGGAATGGACAGATGTTAATCTGATCTATATGGGACACACAGGTATGCTCAGAGAGTTGCCCCATAGCTTTGGAGATATAGTCTAGTTAAAGTAAGGGGTTAGAAATCAGAGGGGAAACTGTCTTCACCAGAGATAGGCACACTGGGAGGATTATTTACATTATTTACAGGGAAAGGTCTTTTGTATAATACATTGAAGACTTGGATTTGGCAAGCTTTCACCTTCAGAAGGAAGTCAGGAACCTCAGGCTTATACTTTTAAAGGTTTAAAGCTAGCACCATTCTAACCTTGAGTGTGACAAGAACTCTCTCTGATCAAACTATAATTGAATTTTCTAAAACAATTCTTGGAAGACCAGTATCCTCACCACAGTAGCACCTGTAGCAGGATAAGTCATCCTCTTGAGGGCATCTTGACTTGGCCCAGTCTCAGTTTTGGTAAGAACTTTTAATGAGTTGGTTTAGCAAGGGTCCTCTCAGTTCTAGCCTCTGATCCACCTGAGTGTCTGGTCAAACTCTTTTCTGTCAGGCCTTGATACCTAATCACCTCATCTTTCCTCTGGTGAGTTTTCCTTTTGTGGTCCAATTGTTTGCTCTTCTGTTTTCTTCTTTTGCATAATGCTTAGACAAGTGGACTTGCCCCACAGACTTGGGGCCAGATAGTCCATCCACAGAAACCATGAGCTCGTTCCATTAGTTGCAATCTGCAAAACTTTGTGGGTCATTCAAACCATGGTTAATTCAAATCAAGACAAAAAATGAATGTGACTTTGGGGAATGCTTTTAACTTCCTTTTTACCTAGTATGATGTTCATGATTAAATAAATCATTCTCTGTATGTCAACCCAGGGCAAATGTCTTCACACTTTTTTGGATATTATCTAACATGATGCAATCTATAAATGCATCTAAATTTGTATTCTGTATCCCAAGAATCAGCCCATTCTCTTCTGGAGTAGCAACATTGCTCAGTGAGGTTCATTACTATACCCACTGAAAATATCTCCTGCTCCTTCAACAAGACCTCCTTTGTTCTCTGCTTTCATTCCCAGGGCTTGAGGCAGCTTTAAGTTTACAATGTTTATTAATAACTAATGTTGTCTAAAACTCTCCACATGTCCTATCGCACTTTAACCTAGGAGGAAACTGACTCATTATATCATGCAAGAGAAATATTAATCACCACATTTTAAAAAACAGTATCCAGTTAGTATAAGAGAAATTTCTGTACAAAAGGTGGGTCATTCACAGAATGGCATGGTCTCAGTGTTAGACTATTCCATGCCTGAGCAAGCCTGGCTCTGACCGAACACAGGAAAAGAACATGTGTGAGCAGATTATAATATCTCAGAACAAAGGAGACAGAGCAAGGTTTAAAATATCAACTGTGAGATCATTCCAAGGTGAATTTAAACCCATGAGAAAGAAGAACAAAAAGTGGGCATGGTGGCACATATCTGTGCTCTCTCCACTGGGAACACAAAGACAGGATCAGTAGTTCAATACTCTAATTTTAATTATATTGCAATTTTGAGTCTAGCCTGGGCTACATGAGAACCTATTTAAATACCACATTCTGTCAAAAGAAGAAAGATACAAAGAAAGAGAAAAGAAATGAAAGAAGGAAGGAAGGAAAGAAGGAAGAAAGAAAAGAGAGAAAGAAAGAAAGAAAGAAGAAAGAAAGAAAGAAAGAAAGAAAGAAAGAAAGAAAGAAAGAAAGAAAGAAAGAAAGAAAGAAAGAAAGAAAGAAAGAAAGAAAGAAAGAAAGAAAGAAAGATAGAAAGAAAAGAAAAGAAAGAAGATCTGGATTGTTCCTAGCATCTGCTGTCAGAGAGGCCATATTGGGGGAAAGAAAGCAGCATTGTTGGCAGCATACACATTCTGGTAACTGTAATGGGTACTTTATCTATCCCATTATTTGATTTTCATAACACTACAAGCATATTCTTTTCTCTGGGAGAAATGTGCTTATCAGAAGAAAATCAAAGATCCCACTTTAGTGGAAAGCTAAGCATGTGACCACGTAGACTTGGGTACTAGTGTTAGTTTCTCTGTCCTTAAAATAATGAGCTTGAGTTAGAACCATCTTTAATATCTTCTTCAGCTCAAAACACAGTTGAGCTATGATCCACATTCAAAGGCATTGTTTTCCAGAATTCACATAAATGGTGGTTTCCAAGAAATGTTAATATAATTTGATATATTTGCTTATTAGCAAAATAACTTAGATAAACAATGAACCCTTGCTCTTCCCCTTTAAGAAACCTTGATGTAAATTAATATATGAAGAATTCAGAAATCTTATTATGAAAAACAGTTTGTTTTGTTCCCAAGCAATCTGTAACAGATTATCACTACTCTTCATTATCTGCAAGTGGGGGTTCACATACTTTGGAGTGCTGGTACCCACAGAAGCCTGGGCTTTGGATCCCTCCTGAAGCTAGAGTGACAAGTGGGTGTGAGCTGCTGGACGTGGTGCTGGGAACCCCCCTCTATCCTCTGCAGGAGAAGCACATACTCTTAATTGCTGAACCATCTCTCCATCCCCAATAACAGAGTTTCAAGTGAAACATAGTCTATGGAACATATTTTTAAAAACTTATCAAGTAAGTAATTTAGACAAACAATATCACAAGATCCAAAGTCTGTGTATTTGGTCAGGCCTCCTATTTCCTGTACTCAGTCACAGAAAATGTGGTTCAGCTGGGACATGATATGAGACCTCAACAGTAGTGGCAGAGCATGATCAAGGGGTGATGGATCCAGTAGACAGGAGGGTGTGATCTCTGCATTCTCTGCTACCACCTCAGTCACGTGTGAACTTACGGTTTGGGTTTTGGTACTTCTATTAATTTTCTTCTGTATTTTTATTGATTTTTTTGTGCATTTACTACAGCACATCTTCAAAATATTTAGGATCCCTCTTGTATTTGCTCCACCATAGACTATCCATTGGATTTTATTCATTCTGTCATATACATTCAGGCCTTTTGAGTCATGTTTGTGTCCCCAGATGTCCCTCAGTAGGAGTTCATTTAATAGAGCCTGGCCAACCTTTCTACCATCACTCTTTTAGTTTATAAAAATTCTTTAACATATATTTTATTGAATTACTGTGCCTCGTGCCAGATTTTATGTATTCTCTCACATATGTTAAGGCCTAACGAATCAAGTTTGTGTTCCCAGCTTTCCGTTGGTGTGAGATCATTGTCAGCCTATGGAGCATAACTCCCTTATAGTCTCTCCCCAGAAGTGAGCAATCGTTAATACACTGGGCTTCTTACCCATTCTTCTATGTCTATGCTGCCTTTTGTCTGGTTGGAGCTTGCATTGGATATTGTACACACTATCACCAGTGCTGTAGTTCATATTAACTAATTCACAGCTGCCCGGAAGTTGTTTTCTTGTAAGAAAAGACTGACTGTAAGATCCACCACTGGATCTTATAGTCAGTATTTGACCCCCTCTTCCACAATGGCCCTTGAACCCCTGGCAGCATAGGTTTAATATAGAAGTCCTATCTAGGCACCTGCAATCTGGGCTCTCGTATTTTCTGAACTTTAGCCGGTTGTGCTTTTCTGGGTTAATTACCAAGATGGTGCACCAGGAATCTTCACTGGTGAGATTGAGAAGCTCCTTGATATTCTTTCTTCCACTTGTTACCCTGCCTTCCCTGAAGCTGAAGTGTACAGGTTCTTTGCATATTTAGGACTTAGGCCTGGGACACTTATTCCTTGCATTTGACCAGTGGTGGAACTCTATCGTGGTCCTATTTCTATTTCTGTTTTTCAGTATATTTTTTTTATTGAATTTTGGTGTATCCTGTACATCTTAATTATATTTAGACCTCCTCCTACTTTCATTTCTTGAACCACAATGAGAAAGCCATCAATGTGAGATTCATTTGGTTGAACACATTTGTTCCAAAGCAGTAGGAATCAGCAGGTACGTGTTCCCACACCCTGCTTCCCATGGGGAGGCCCCAAGGACCTCACTAGAACAAAGTCATAGCCATCTTGACACTGGGCAGAGAAAATGCAGACATTTTAATGATCTGATGTTAGCTATTACTCTTTTTACTGAGCAAGAATTTTAAAGTTTCTTACCCACAGTGATTAAGTAGAATTAGAAATGTGGTTAAAAAAACCCCAACACTACCATTTTCAAATTCAATTCCATTTTGTTTAAAATAAACTTATTTGGGGGGCTGGAGAGATGGCCTAGTGGTTAAGAGCTCCGAGTGCTCTTGCAGAGGACCCGGATTCGATCCCCAGCACCCACATGGTGGCTGAGAACCGTCTACAACTCCAGTTCCAGGGGACTTCAATGCCCTCTTCTGACCTTCATGGCATTGCACGACATGCGTGCACAAACCTACATGCAGACAGTACATTCATACACATAAAAAAATAAATAAAATTTAAATTAAAAAAAATAAAATAAATAAAATAAAATAAACTTATTTTGGATTTCTGAGAATGACTTATGGTAGTTATGTAATGGCTACAAAAATATGTGTATGGTAGGGTCTAGATAATTTTTCTACTCTTCTTAAATCATATTTGTTTATATCTAAAATTGGACTTGTAATTTCCTCAATTACATTTCAGCTAGGATTATTCTGCATGCTAAAATATCACTGAGGTTTTGATTACGCAAATAATAAATTTAATTTGTTTTAACTAATCTAGATTTCCTTAATTGCAATTATCAATAACACGATATAATGAAAATAGAATGAGGATGGCTAATAAATATATTTTTAAAATATAAAGTAAATATGTTGATTCCACAATGAACTTTTGACATATTATTTATCTGACTGACATTATACTTTCATTAAATCAGTTATGTTTAATAAAGACAATATAAATTATTTTCATTATGGAAGGATGTTTTCCAGTGGCTGATAATATTGGAAATATAAAATAAAGTTTGGAGAGATGAGAGATTATGAATTACAAAGAATTCATTTTATAATGTCATTCACATTTCCTGGATTTTAGGAAGCCACACATTTTACTCAAAATTTTTAATAAAGGCAATGGGAAATAATGTTTGTTAAATGACTCAGAGATTCCACAAAGATAAAGAAAATCACCCATTTATAAGAGACATATGTGTGTCTATGTCCTTGATAGATCAATTTGAGGCTATATTACTGCAGAATAAATATGATTCAGGAGAGTATACAAAGTGCCCCTCGGGCGAGGCAAATGCATAATGCTGAACTGTGATTTTCTGGGAAAAGTGCTTAAATTCAGGCAAGCTTGAGTGGATGGCATGTTCTGGGAAGGTATAGGATGTTGCCCTTGTATACAGCTCTCTTCTGGACTAATATAAATATAAAGCATCCCAGAGTTTTGAATGGAAGACATATTCCTCAGGCAAATTTCCATGTGTTCCATTCAGTGAATCTTTCTTATAATGAACCTTTTAATAAATGATGAGCACTCATTAGTTACAAGGAAAGATCTTCTGAAATCTGCAGAACATGGCTCTTCTGTGCTGCTGGCTCCCTGCAGAAGTATGTGCTTTAAAAGGATGTACCATGTCTGATGGATGCTGAGGAGGATGACAAGAAAGCAGAGCTGTGGTCTAAGCTGCATGGCTAGCTCAGGTAAGGAGGACAAAGGAAAGGAAAGCCTGAACTCCCCTGATGAATAGCCTGCCAAGCTCTGCTTAAATAGTCGTGCAGAGATGCAAACTTCTATTTCAAAGCCAGTACAATGACAATAGTTTTTTATTAAAATATTTTATTGGTGTTTTGTGTGTTTCATACATCATTTCTCAGTCTAGTTTAGACACACTCCCTTTTCTATGCCCCCACCCCGCCCCAGTTCATTCATTCTGCCATACATGTCTTGAACCTTTTACTCAGTCTTTTTAAAGTTTTTCTCTGCAGAGGTTTATTGTCTGAGCAGAAGTTAACTGCTTCAGTCAGTTCTTTGATCCAGTCATTTTGTCATTGTTGTTCCCTCCCATTTGTATTATATATATANCAAACTCTGTTATTATTGTATAGTCACAGGTGGTTCTAGATCATCTTTCATGGTTCTGTTACAGGCACTATCCCACTGTAAAACAGAAAACGATAATTCAACTATTACAGATGGTTTTTCTTAAAGTGTTACATACCAGCACACACTGAAATCAGCTCAGGGGACTACTGCTTGGCTTTTGTTTTTACCTACAGTGACATTCACAGCAATAGATTCAACCTGAATACCAATAACCAAAGCACATATGTACCAGATACTTTAGGGATTCATCTTTTTTGGTGGAAGACAACCATTGTTATGGCAGAATATGTGAATAATGATATAAACCATAAAAATTAAGTACATGGAAATGCCATATTAGTCTCACTATAGTACACAAATGTCTAAATCCACATGACATGTAGTGTCACCACACCAAGTTTTATCATTCCACTTGTTCAGAATCCATTGTTTTGTGGAGGAAAAGAATGTGCTGAGATTTCTGCAACAACACTGAGAAGATGAGAAAGTTTAGTTAAATGGAAGTAACAAAAGTCCCTTCTCATCTTAGAGCATATCACAGGGCTATACAACACCAGAGCTGGCAGGAAGCTTCTTCATCTCCCATTAGCATCAGGAATTTCTGACTATCCTAAAAAAGAGATTTCAAAAGAAGAGCATTTTATTCTTATAGAATATTCTGTTTGGGGGCTGGAGAGATAGCCTAGCGGTTAAGAGCACCGACGCTCTTGCAGAAGACCCGGGTTCGATCCCCAGCATCCACATGGCGGCTAAGAACCGTCTGTAACTCCAATTCCAGGAGAACTCCAGTTCCAGGGGAATCCGAGACCCTCTTCTGACCTCCGCGGCATTGCACAACACGGGTGCACAGACCTGCATGCAGACAGTACATTCATACACATACAGAAATAAATAAATAAATAAATAGATAAGATGAAATCTTAAGGTGGTTTTAATTTGCATTTCCTTAATTATTAGTGACGTTGAACACTTTTTTAGATGTTTCTCAGCCATCTTTATTTCTTCATTCATGAAGTCTCTGTTCAGCTCTTTACTCCATCTTTTGAGTGGGTCATTTTTCTTCTGCTTTTGTTTCTTGAGTAGTTTGTACACTTTGGATGTTAATGCTCTATCAGATGTATCACTGATGAAGGTTTCCTCCCACTCTGTGTGTTTCTCTTCACTTTATTGCTTGTTTATTTTGCTATACAGAAGCTCTTGAGTTTAATAAGGTCCCATTTGTCAATTGTTGACCTTATTATTTGTGCAGTGGCTGTCTGATTCAGAAAGTTTTTTCCTACACCTATGTCTTGTAGGTTACTAGCAACATTTTCTTCTATCATTTTCAGAGTTTTGTGTTGCACATTGAGGTCTTTGATCCATTTGGAGTTTATTTTTGTACATGCCAAAAGGTAGGGGTTTAGTTTTATTCTTCTACAAGTGGTGATCCAGTTATGCCAACACCATTTGCTGAAGATACTGTATTTCCTCCACTGAGTTTTCTTGGCCCCTTTGTCAAATACGAGGTGGCTGAAATTGGATATGCTCATGTTTGGAACCTCAATTGTGTTCCATTGATCTACAGGCCTGTTTTTGTGCCATTACCAAGCTGTTTTTATGACTATACCACTGTAATATAGTTTGAAGTATGGTATTGCAATCTCCCTGTATTGCTCTTTTTGCTCAAGGTTGCTTTGGCTATCCAGGCTCTTTTGTTTCTCCATAAGAACTTTAAGGTGTTTTCTCTAGGTCTGTGAAGTAGCTCGTGGGGATTCTAATTGGAATTGCATTGAATCTGTATATTACCTTGGGTAGGATGATCATTTTTACTATATTGATTCTTCCAATCCAAGAGCATGGGATGTTTTTCAATTTTCTAGTATCTTCCTCAATCTCCTTCTTGAGGGATTTAAATTTTTCTTTATAGAGATTTTTGGTGTGTTTGGTCAGGTTTGTTCCTAGATAATTTATTTTTTGGAGGCTATTGTGAGTAGGGAAGTCTCCTTGTATTCCTTCTGCAATTGCTTGTTATCGGCATAAAGAAAGGCTACTTATTTTTCTAAGTTAATTTTGTATCTCGTCACTTTACTGAAGCTATTGATTTCTAGAAGTTTTCTACTGGAGTTTTTGGCATTCCTTAGGTAAACTATCATGTCATCTGCAAAAAGGAATAGTTTGGCTTCCTCTTTTCCAATTAGTACTGCTCTGATTTTCTTTTCTTGTCTTATTGCTCTAGTGAGCATTTCAAGCACTATACCTGAAGAGGAGTGGGGATAGGGGGCAGCCTTGCCTGGTTCTTGACTTTAAGGGAAACACTTCTAGTTTTTCCCCATTTAGGATAATGCTGTGGGTTTATTGTATATGGCTTTAACTGTGTTGAGGAATGTTCCCTCCAGTCCGATTCCCTCCAGGACTTTAAACATGAGGGCATGCTGAATTTTGTTGAAAGGCTTTTCTACATCAATTGAGATGACCATGTGCTTTTTGACTTTCAGTCCATTTATGTGCTTTATGGCACTTATTGATTTATGTATGTTGAACCATCCCTGCATCTCTGGTTTGAATCCAGCTTGGTCATGGTGGATAATCTTTTCGATATGTACCTGTATGCAGTTTGCAAGTATTTTGGTGAGAATTTTTGCATCTATGTTCATTAGTGAAATGGGTTTATAGGTTTCTTTTTTGGGAGTATCTTTGCCTGGTTTTGGTATTAGAGTGATGTTGGATTCATAGAAGGAATTTGGGAGATTTCCTTCTGTTCCTATCCTCTTGAATAATTTGAGAGGTAGTGGCTGTAGGTCTTCTTTAAATGTCTTATAAAATTCTGCTGTTAATCCATCTGGACCTGGGCTTTTTTTAGTTGAGAGGCTTTTTATTACAGTTTTAATTTCCTCATTTATTATGGGTCTATTTAAGCTGTTGATCTCTTCTGGGTTATGTCTTGGTGGATTCCATGATGTCAGGTACTCATCCATTTCTCTTAGGTTTTCAAATTTAGTAGAGTATATGTTTTTGTTGTTTTTTTTTAATTATTACCATAAGATTGTCTGAATCTTTTCAGTATCTGTTGTGATGTTTCCCTTTTCATCTCTAATTTGGTTGATTTGGAGTTGCTCTTTCCTTTTTTTAGTCAGTTGGGTTAGAGGTCTATATATGTTGTTTATCCTTTCAAAGAACCACCTCTTGGATTCGTTGATTTTTTTTGTACTGTTTTCTTTGTTTCTATTTCATTTATTTCTCCTCTGAATTCGTTATTTCTTCCAATCTGCCAGGTTTAGGATTCATTTGTTGCTGCCTTTCAAGTGGTTTTAGTTGCAGTTTTAAGTCATTTATTTGTGCTCTTTCTGTTTTCTTAATGTAGGCACCTAAGGCTATGAATTTCCCTCTCAGAACTGCTTTTAAGGTGTCTCATTGGTTTTGCTGTGTTGTATCCTTCCTTTCATTTAGTGCCAGAAATGTTCCATCCTTTCTTTATTTCTCCTTTGACCCATTTGTTATTCAGTAGTGTGTTATTGAGTCTCAATGTAGCTAGTGGGGCTCTTTCTGGTGTTGATATTAAGCTTTATTGCCCTGTGATCTGATAAGACGCATGAAATTATTTCAAATTTTGTATTTGATGAGGTTTGCTCTGTGTCCCAGTACATGGTCGATTTTAGAGAATGTTCCATGGGGAGCTGAGTAGAAAGTATATTCTTTGGTGTTTGGGTGGAATATTTGGTAGATGTCTGTTAGGTCCATTTGGTGTATCATATTGTTCTGTCCAGATGTCTGTCTGTTTATTCTTTGTCCAGTCACTTGTCCAATGGGCTCAGTGGGGTATTGAAGTGTCCCAGTATTAGTGTGCTGGCATTGATCTGTGTCTTGAAGTCCTTCAGGACTGTGCTTATGAATTTTAGTGCTCCAGTGTTTGGTTCATATGTATTTATGATTGTGAGATCTTCACAGCTGGTTGATCCTTTGATAAGGATGTAGTGATCCTCTTCATCTCTTCTGATTAGTTTTACTTTGAAATCTATTTTGTCTGATATTCAAATAGCAACTCCTGCTTGCTTTTTGGTGCCATTTGCTTGAAATACTTTTTCGCATCCTTTTACCTTAAGATGGTGTCTGTCCTTGAAAGTGAGGTGTGTTTCTTGTAGAGAGAAGAAAGATGGATTCAGTTTCTTAATCCATTCTCCCAGTCTGTGTCTCTTGATTAGGGAGTTTAGGTCATTAATATTTAGGGTTAATATCGGGAGATGCATATTGCTTCCCTTCAGTTTATTTTCTGTTTGAATTGTGGGTCTGTTTGTATTTCTGTGTTTATACCTTCATTAGTTACTCTCTCTTGCCGCCTGGTGATAGCTGCTCCTTTCCTCTGTCCTCTGAACTGCTTTGAGTATTTTCTGGGGGGTTGGATTTCTATACATGTATTCTTTCATCTTGTTTATATCATGGAATATTTTTCTCCTTTGATTACAATTGAAATTTTTGCTGTGTAGAGTAACCTGAGTTGGCTTCTGTAGTCATTTAGTACTGGAAATACTTTGGTCCAAGCTCTTCTGTCTTTCACTGTTTGCACTGAAAAATCAGCTGTAATTCTGATGGGTTTTCTTTTATATGTAACTTGTTTTTCTCTTGTGGCTTTCAGTATTCTGTCTTTGTTTTGAGCATCTAGAGTTCTGATTATGATATGGTGTAGGGAGTTTCTTTTCTGATCTTGTCTTTTTGGTGTTCCATGTGCTTCTTGTATTTGTAAAGGCGAGTCTTTTTTCAATTTGGGGAAATTTTCTTCTATAATTCTGTTGAAGATCTGGTCCATACCATTGTCCTGGGATTCTCCTCCTTCCTCTATACCTATGATGTGGAGGTTTGGTCTCTTCATGGTGTCCACATTTCCTGATTATTCCACTTCTGTGTTTCTTTAAATTTTTTCATAATCTTTGCTTTATCTCTTCAGTTCTTCCATGTTATCTTCTGTGCTGGATAGCTTTAGTGTCAACTTGACACACCTGGGTTGAGGGAGCTTCAATTAGGGAATTGGTTCCATTGGATTGGCCTGTAGCCACGTCTGTGGAGTATTGTCTTGATTGTCAGGCAATGTGGGAGGGCCCAGTCCACAATGAGTAGTGCCACCCTGGGCAGGTTGTTGTGTACTGTATAAGAAGGCAGGCTGGTCATGAGCCAGGGGAGCAAGCCAGTGAACAGCATTCCTCCATGGCCTGTGCTTCAGCTCCTGCCTCCAGGTTCCTGCCCTAAGTTCCTGCCTTGGGCTCCCTGAGTGATGAACTGTGACCCAGGAGATGTAAGCTGAATAAACCCTTTCCTCCCCAAGTTGGTGTAGGTCAGAGTATTTTGTCACAGTAATGGAAGACAAACTAGAAAATCTTCTAAGGTTGATATTCTATTTTTTGCTTCATCCATTCTGTTACAGAAGCTTTCTCTTGCCCTGTCCTGCTGACTGGATGAGTGATCGATTTCCCTTTTCATTTCAGCCTGAGATTTTTTTTCATCATTTACATTTCCGTCCAGAGTTAGTCATTCTCTCCCTTTAGGTCACTGATTTCTTTGAGTATATCTATGATTGTTCTTTTAAGATCTGTGTCCTGGGTTACCTCCAGGGAGATCTCATTGCTAGAGACCTCTGTAAGACTGATAAAGTTTGCTGGAGATTTCTTATTTGGTTTTCCCATGTTGTTGATTTTTTTTTTTTTTTTGTGCTTTTGGCATATGGGTTTGATTTGTTTTGCTTGTAATCTGATGTGATATTTCAGTGTTTCTTCCTGTGATGTAGGCTTATTCCTTTAGTTTGATGGTGAGGGAGGGGGTGATTTGGCCCCTGTGCCAGCAACCTGGCTGCTGCTTCATTGTTCCTGAAGACTCCAGCTTCCAGTGGTGTGGGCCTCTTCTTACCAGGATTGCAGCAGAAGCTGAGGTGCAGCTGGATGCTGCCTCGATATCCCTGAAAACTCAAGCTCCCAGTTGCATGGGCCTGTTCCTATCAGGCCAGGCCTATGGTGGAGGCTGAGGTGCAGCTGGCTGCTGCCTCAGTGTCCCTGAAGATGAAACCTCCCAGCAGGATAGGCCCCTTCTTACTGGGCCTGCAGCAGAAGCCACAGCTGAGGTGCAGCTGGCTATTGCCTCAGTGTCCCTGAAACTCTCAGGTGCATGGACCTGTTCCTATCCAGCCAGGCCTGCAGCGGAAGTTGAGGTGAAGCTGGCTGCTGCCTCAGTGTCCCTGAAGACCCTGGAAATGGGTTTTTAAAGTAAGTTGGAGAATCATCTTCAGTTTTACAAAATCCAACAATAAAAAACACAGAAATGTAGCTTTCATTCACTCAGAATTTTCAGGATCAAGTGATTGCAAAATTCATGCCAAGTAAGAAGGTGTCTTGAGTTCTTATGTATATATGTTAACTTACTCAGTTAAATGCTGAAAAACATAGGCCAAACATCACCAGCACAGTATAATTAACCTACCACCTTGATGTGATAAAGATGGAGATTTCAGAGCCCGTACCAACTTACCTCTCAGTCTACATCAACACAGCCATGTGGCTGATGTATCAATTTCTTAGTCTTCTTTCTGACTGAATATCAGTAAATGAATTCTCCTATCTCAAATTATTATATTTCTAGTACATACATCTGTAAAACATTAAGAGGAGGAAAAAAAGATTAGTAGCTTATGTTTAGCTCTTTGCAAATTATCAGGTGTGTGGATGATCATGAATGATCATCCTTAGATATCAATCATTGATTTTCATGCAATGAAACAGCATATCCTTAAATAGAGAACTGAGTATTCTTCAACCACAATACAATTTGCAATCTCTCTATATATATTTCTCAGAAATACCATCTAATGACTACATTTTTATACCTGCAGTTTCATCACCAAATCCCCTCTTATTTTGTGCTTTCATAACATGAGATCAATTTAGTTCCCAGAACTCAACACGTACCTCTTGTATTCCTGACTCACCTTGAGTTGTTGGCTCACCCCATGCACCCACAGTCCATGCTAAGTCAGGTTCAGATACCTTCTCTTCTGAAAATATGCTTCTCCTAATCCCTTTAAAAATCATTAGTCCCACTGGGCTTGGTGGTGCAAGCCTTTAATCCTAGCACTTGGGAGGCAGAGGCAGGCAGATCTTTGTGAGTTCAAGGCCAGCCTGGTCTACAGAGTGAGTTCCAGGACAGATGGGGCTACAGGGAGACCCTGTCTCCAAAAGACCAAAAAAAAAAAAATCATTAGTCCCAGGTTCAAGGCAAACATCTACAAAAGCTTCTTTAATATTCCTAACAGTAAGATTCGTGGCAGCCAGGAAATGTGGTAGGCATAAGAGCCTCTCTGATTATAATTATACCAAGCTACACTGTTGTGGTTAGAACTATGTCTAATTCAACTGTATTTTAGTAATGAAATATAAACCTATCATAAATTATTACTAACATTTCAGCACTTTATGTCAAGATAATATGAAATTTACAAATTCTATATGTACAAGGAACAATACAAATCAAGGAAAAGAATTCTTTCTCAGTCTTGGACTTTTGGATATCTGATATAATTCTTTATAATTTTGCATAGTCAGACATGACTGTGTCTTGTGATTCAGTCTAAAAGGCTCATTTCCTTGACTATCCTCCACCTGGAATTTCAAGTAAGAGTTTTGAAAGGAAATTCAAGAGGGACTGAAGAAGAGAGTATTTTTTTATTTTATTACAGCAGAGCTGGTAGGCAGATTAATGAAGTACAGTCATATGGACATTGACTGTCAATAATGGCATGCCATTTAGTCTATTGCATGCCATCTATTTTCCACTGGATTTGATTGATGGGACATACTGTACCTAATTAAACACATACTGAACACTTTCCTTTAAGGATTATAACAGTGACACCATGTGAATTAATCAAACTTTTCTATTTCAACGAAGATGTTTCTAGCATAATTCACTGCAGAAAAAGCACAGCTTTCATAACATTGAAATCCATATTGTATTCCTTAAGAAGTAAGATATTCTATCACATATATTGCCTTCACAAGACTTATATTTAAATCATGTGCCTTTACTGAAATACACAATTACTAGAGTTGATCATATCAGTAGTAAGCAAATACTACTTTTGAAATATTCCTGCAAGAATTCTTGCTGTAGAAATAAAAACACTTATAAACTGACATGCTTCAAGGAAAAGCAAGGTCTTAAAATGCATTGTGATTAATATGTTCAACAGGAAGTTAATAGGCTGAAAATATCAAATAGGTCCAATTAGGCTTAAGTAAACTCTAAATTGGCAGGTCTATTACTGTAAAATAGCTGTACAAACATTCCAGCACAGAAAATCTGAAAGGGAAAGATTCAGAGAAGAAGAAGGCAATACTGTCATACTTTGGTTGCCTTCTCAAGGACCCAGAGGAGAACTGTACTATCAGTGTTTCTGAGAAATCATAATTCTGCGAATTATGATCATGGTTAAAATAAGGAAATAGAATATACTCAGGTAGATCCAAGTATCATAAGGTGTTGAAGTATGAATAAAATTAAATGTCTAGTGCCCTGGTTTTATAGTTTAAAGAAAATGCAATTAGAATAATTAAGTTTCATATTTAATGCTACACAGCTATATATCAGGCATAAAATGATAATACATTTCTTTTTTTTATTTTATTTATTTTTGTATGTGTACGAATGTACTGTCTGCATGCAGGTCTGTGCACCCATGCCGTGCAATGCCGCAGAGGTCAGAAAAGGGCGTCGAATTCCCCTGGAACTGGAGTCCTCCTGGAACTGGAGTTTCAGATGGCTCTCAGCCACCATGTGGGTGCTGGGGATCGAACCCGGGTCCTCTGTAAGAGCGGTCGGTGCTCTTAACCGCTAGGCCATCTCTCCAGCCCCAATAATACATTTCTTATAGCTACAACAATATTCCTTATAGGAATAACCCACATATAGACAAAAACAAATGAGAGACTAGAAATGGCAAACAAAGCCCATTTAACCAAAACCCTTTAAAGTTAAAGAATTTAACAATGAAGTCAAAGGAAAAGTCAGAAACTAAGAGAAAATATGTCACTACACACAGATGGGCTGATCAGTTTCCAGAATGAAGCGCTCAGGAAATTAGCATCTGATATCTATTTGGGTTCCTTTTTATTTGCTCTACCACATTGGCTGTGTTAGATCTGTGGGCAATCTGAGGATATAGTGAGATGACATTGAGAAGCTCTGACCATGAAGAAGGAGAATGCCACTTCAAGATTAGCATAAAGTCTAGGAACCTAGGAGATGGCCAGTAAAGTGCTTGCTGAGCAAGAATGAGGACCTGAGTTCAAATTCTAACCACCCACATAAAAAAGCCAGCAGATTTCTATAACTTCAGTGTTGGATGTTGGGAGGGGGGGAGTTCCTGGAGCTCACTGGCCAGGCAGTCTACCTGAATCAGTGAGCTCCATGTTCAGTAAGAGACTAAGTCTCAAGAAAACAAGAAAGACTGTCCCCTGCCAGGCTTGGACCCAGGTGGGCTTCAAATCTTCTGCCTTAGATCTCTGGACTAGCTAGCTAACCCAGACTAGCTTAACACCTTATTGTAGACTCGCTGGCTCCTGATCTGTCTGACACCACCAGCCCTGCTCATAACCTGACCAGCCTACCTACTACCCTGTACCACCAACCACCAACACCAGTCTCATAACATGCCAGAACCTAAAACATGTGCCAATTTATTTTCCATACTCAAACAAAAAGCTACATAAACAATATAAACAGAACCAAAATAAATTACACAAAGTAGTATAGAAGATCTTACTTACTGGACACATAACCAACAAAGAACATCCATATTCACATGCAAACAGCACAGCAAAACCACAAATAGTATGAAAAACCAAGAGAACATGGCCCAACCAAACCCACTCATCCTATCGAAGTATGTGATCATGAGAGCCACTCTGAGGAAACCCAGAATGAAAAAGCTAAAAGAACAGTCATAAACATGGACAAAGAACTTAAAGAAAACACAAATAACTCAAAGAGGAAACTCATAAACTTGCGGTGGAAGCCCAAGACTATACAAATTTGTGGGTTAATCCAATATCAAAAGTTATTCATGACTTGAAAAGTGAATTCACAAAAGAGATAGTAGTAACAAAGAAAACCCAGATGGAAATGAACATGAGATTGAAAAATGTGATAATCCAATTGGAAATAACAGCAGAAACCGTAACAAGCAAGATGAATGAAACAGAAAACAAAACAGAATATCATTACTGGATGACAAAGTTAAAGATCTGTACTCCTCAAGAAAAGACTATGCATTATTAAAAAAACACACAATAATGGAATGTATAAGATGTATGGACAATATCAAATGACCAAATCTACAAATTATAGGCATACAAGAATCAAAAGCCAAAAGGATCCAGGCGATCCCCCTCAAAAAAACCTGAGTGACACCTGAGGACAAGATTCTCAACTAACTGACCTTGAGAAAGCAAAAACTTTGGTTAATCTGGGCTGTGTGACCTTAAACATCAAAAAGGAAAGTATAAACAGAAATAAATAATTAAGCCTGAGAAATTGTACTTTAAGTATAAACTTAAGATCTTAGTGAAAAGACAAAAAGTAAAAAAAAAAAAAAAAAGAACACAGTTGTTTTGCTTGTCTTCAATTCTTAGTGGCAAGTGCAGCTACACTGTGGCTGCCACTCCTTTTCTTTTGCCATCCTTCAAAGAAGTGAGACACAGATTTTCAACCCTCCAATATGGACTGAAGACTCATGTCTCTCCAAGAATCCTCCAAACCTTCAGTGCCAGATGGGGACTGCTGAGATATCCAGCTTGTGGATTGAGCAACTACTGGGGTTTCAGCCTCTTCAGAGTATAGACTGCCACTGTTGGACTACCCAGCTGTTTCACGGAGACCAGTACAGGAAGATCAAGACAGGACATGGTGCTTACTGGACCTCATTTGATGACCATGGGAAGGGAAAGCTCCAGTGTGGAGCACAAGGGCAGAACTGATGGTGGTTTGGGCTTGCCAAGGAGGAGACTTCAAACATGGCATCTTTCAGCCTAATAAAGAAAAAAATCATAAGTTGAAGATACTAAAACCTATGATATATGTGGCATCATATGTGCATATTTTGGAGAGACGCAAATTGGAAGGAACAACAACAAAAGACTGGGTCAAAGAACTGACTAAAACTGTGAACGTCTGCTTGACACAGTAAACTTCTGCATCAAAAATTTTAAAAAGGCTGAGAAAAAGATGAAAAATATGTTTGGGAGAATGCATGAGCTCTGGTAGGGTGGGGGAGCAAGGAAGGGAGCACGGGTCTAGATTTGATTGGAAATTTTGTACGAAATGCACAAAGCTTCAATAAAAATTGGCTTTGAAAAATAAAAAAGAAGAATCTCAGGCCAATGGCATTTAACAGATTTTGAACAGCCTTATAGAAAAATACTTCCGTAAATTAAGGAAAGATTTACCCTCAGAGATTCAAGAAGCACACAGAGCACCAATTTAACACAACCAGTACACAAACTCCCCACGGCATATCATAGTAAAAAACATTAAATATGTAGAACAGAGAAAGGGTACTGAAAGCTGATGATAATATGTAAACTGCTAAGGGAGAATATCAATCAATGATCCAACCCAGCCCTACAGGCAAATAATCATAACAACCGGCACAACAAATAACCTCTACTGGTGCAATGGTGCCACTGTTGTCTGGGGGTGATCGGCAGCTACCTACTAGGACCTCGAGCCCTCTCAATGGAAGTGAACACATGGGTGACACTGTAACCTCAGCCAAATACAAATGACTGGAGAGGACATAGATCCTAGAAAAAAATTCCTAGCTCTCTCATATTTCTAGTCAAATGAAATTTCTTAGCATATGCTAAATATGGATCCTTGCATTTACAGACAAACATAATGTGCACCACTCATCAAAGAAGCATCTTTTTGCAACAAATGGAGGGTACTGCAGAATCTCACAGAGATTCAGACACAGAGACTCTACATCTGAGAAAGGTGCAGTCCTGGGTGACACATCTACACATCTAAACCCAAGGCTCACAGAACACAGCACTCTGTTGCATAAGGAAGCTTTCTCCATTGGCACCCTTCCGCAGAGGCCCCCTCTGGAATTCATACATTCTGTCAAGTGTGTTGCTTCCTTTCACCATATTATCCATTTGCATTTTTGGTCTAAGTTTCTACTTCTGCAGTTATGCTTTTATTAATTTCGCTTTCTAGGTGCCTGGGGATAGTTGCTCTTCTCTTCTGTCCTTTGAATTGCTTCAAGTATTCCCAGAAGGGTTGTTTTCCAGACATGTATTCTATCATCTTGTTTATGTCATGGAAGATTTGCTCTCTCCTTCAACTAGAATCGACATTTTTGTTGGGTACAGTAACTTGGGTTGGCATCTATAGTCCTTTAACACTGTGTATTAGTCACTTTTCTGTTGCTGTGATAAAACACCATGACCAAGGAACTTATAAAAGGAAGAGTTTATTTGAGCTTACGTTTGACAGTTCCAGGGAATTAGAGTCCATTGTGGCGGGAGGCATGGCAGCTGGATCTGGAGCAGCATGCCAGGGTCATATCTAGCAAAGAGCACAAGAAGCAGAGAGAGAGCAACTGGAGACCACGAGGCTTGTTAAAACTCACTAAGCCTGCCCCCAACAATGCACTTCCTCCAGCACGGCCACACCTTCTAAGACCTCCAAAAACAGTGCCACCAACTGGAGACAAATGTCTTAATACCTAGAGCCTATGGGGGACACTCATTCAAACCAACACACACTGGGAATGCTTTGCTCCACATTCTTCTTGCTTTCATAGTTTGCACTGAGAAGTTAGTTGTAATTCTGATGGGTTTCCCCTTATATGTAACTTATTGTTTTTCTCTTGTGGCTTTCAGAATTTTGTCTTTGTTTGGGGCATCTGGTGTTTTAACTATGGTATGGTGTGGGGAGTTTCTTTTCTGATCTTGTCTGTTTGGAGTTCTATGTGCTTCTTGCATTTGTGTGGGATTGTCGTTTTTTAGTTTGGGGAAATTTTCATCTATTATTCTGTTGAAGATCTGATCAATACCATAAAAATCATTTCTGGAACTGAATGACAATGATAATACAACACAACAAAACCTATGGGATACTTTAAAAGCAATTCTAAGAGGGAGTTTAAAACCCTGGGTGCCTACATTAGAAAAACAGAAAGAGCACAAGTGAATGATCTAACACTGCAGCTAAAAGCACTTGAGAGACAACAATAGATGAACCCTAAATGCGACAGGAAGAAATAATAAAAATCACAGCAGAAATCAATGAAATAGAAACAAAGACAACAATACAAAAAAAATCAATGAATCCAAAAGTTGATTCTTTGAGAAAATAAACAACATAGACAGACCTAGAGGCCAGTTAATCAAAAGAAAGAATGAGCAACTCCAAATCAATAGAATCTGTGATGAAAAGTGAAATGTCACAACAGACAATGAAAAGATCCAGAAAATCATATGGGAATATTTCAAAAACCTATACTCTACCAAGTTTGAAAACCTAGGAGAAATGGATGAATATCTGAAATCCTGGGAATCACCAAAGCTTAACCAAGAAGAGATTGACAGCTTAAACAGACCCTAATAGATGAAGAAATTGAAAATGTAATAAGAAACCTCCCAACTAAAAAATCCCAAGCCCAGATGGTTTCACAGCAGAATTCTATAAAACATTTCAAAGACTTACAACCAGTATTACTCAAATTGGTCAGAAGGATGCAAGCAGAGGGAAATCTCCCAAATTCCTTCTATGCCAGCATCACTCTAATACCAAACATAGTCAAAGATACAACCAAAAAGGACAACTATAGATCCATCTCACTAATGAACACAGATGCAAAAATTTCTCAACAAAATACTTGCAAATCGCATACAGACCCACATCAAAAAAATCATCCATCATGACCAAGTTGGATTCATACCAGAAATGCAGGGATGGTTCAACATACAAAAATCAATAAATACCACAAAACATATAAATAGACTGAAAGACAAAAACCACACGATCATCTCAATTTATGCAGAAGAAGCCTTTGACAAAACCAGCAACCATTCATACTTAAAGTCCTAGAAGGAATTGGATTTGAGGGATCGTTCCACAATGTAATCAAAGCCATATACAGGAAACCCACAGCTAATATCATCCTAAATGGAGAAAACACAAAAGCATTAAAGGTAGGAACTCGGCAAGGCTCCCCCTGTCACCACTCCTCTTCAATATAGTGCTTGAAACACTTGCTAGGGCAATAAGGCAAGAAAAGGAAATTAAAGGAGTACTAATTGGAAAAGAGGAAATCAAGGTATCCCTTTTTGCTGATGATATGACTGCTTACCTAAGGGATGCTAAAAACTCCACCAGAAAACTCCTAGAAACGATTAAGAGTTTCAGTAAAGTGGCAAGATACAAAATTAACCCAGAAAAATCAGTAGCCTTTCTTTACACCAACAACAAGCAACTGAAGAAGGAATACAAGGAGAACTTCCCACTCACAAGAGCCTCAAAAACAATAAAATATTTAGGAACAAACCTAACCAAAGACACCAAAGATCTCTACAAAAAATTTTTAAACCCCTGAAGAAGGAAATTGAAGAAGACATCAGAAGATGGAAAGACCTCCCATGCTCGTGGATAGGAAAAATTAATATAGTAAAATGTCCATTCTACCCAAATTACTATATAGATTCTAAACAATCCCAATTAAAATCCCTGAGTTTTTTCACAGGCTAGGAAAAACAGTCCTTAATTTCATATTAATCCTTAATTTCATAAAGACTCCAAATAGCCAAAGCAACCCTGAGGGAAAAGAGCAATGGGGGGGGGGTCTCTATACCAGACTTCGAACTATACTACAGGGCTATAGTCATAAAAACAACTTAGTACTGTCACAAAAACAGACCTGTTGACCAATGGAAAAAACTTGAAGATCCAAACTTGAGGACATACAATTTCAGCCACCTTATATTTGGCAAGAGGGGCCAAGAAGACACAATGGAGGAAAGACAGCATCTTCAGCAAGTGTGTTGGCAAAACTGGATCACCACTTGTAGAAGAATAAAGTTAAACCCATACCTCTTGCCCTGTACAAAAGTCAACTCCAAATGGATCAAAGACCTTAACATGAAACCCAAAACTCTAAAGGTGATAGAAGAAAAGTTGGCAGCAGCCTATAAGACATGGGTGTAGGAAAAGACTTCCTAAAATCAGACAGCAGCTGCACTGGAAAAAAGATCAAAATAGACAAATGGGACCTTAATAAACTCAAAAGCTTCTGTACATCAAAAGAAACAATCAAAGAAGTGAAGAGAAAACCCACAGAGTGGGAGGAAACCTTCACTGCAGATACATCTGACAAAACACTAACTTCCAGAATAGATAAACTACTCAAAAAAACAAAGAAGAAAACCAATGACTCACTCAAAAGTTGGAGCAAAGAGCCGAACAGAGACTTCACAGTGAGGAATTAAGAGATGGCTGAGAAACATCTTAAAAGTGTTCAACATCATTAATAATTAAGGAAATGCAAGTTAAAACCACCTTAAGATATCATATCACTCCAATAAGACTGGGTAGGATCAAGAAAACAAATGATACCAAGTGCTGGAGAGGTTGTGGGGAAAGGGGAACACTGATCTACTACTGTTGGGAATGTAAACTCTTACAGCCACTATGGAAAGCAGTGTGGAGAACACTTGGAAGTCTCAAAATGAGCTTGTCACCTGACCCAGTCATCCCACTCTTGGGTATCTACCCAGAAGACTCAACTTACTGCAGAGATACATGCACAGCCATGTTTATTGCAGCTCTCTTCATAATAATGAAGAGCTAGAACCAACCCAAGTGCCCCTCAACTGACTAGTGGATAGAGAAAATATGGTACTGCTACACAGTGGAGTTCTATGCAGCAGTAAAGAAAGATGACATCATAAACTTTGCAGGTAAACGGATGAAACTAGAAGATATGTTAACTGAAGTAACACAGTCCCAGAAAAACAAAGGACAAATGGTATCCCTCATCTGTGGATCCTAGCACCAATTACCTAGTTGTAAGTCAAACTGAGCACTAATGTTATATTCCTAGTGATCTGAAAACTACTGTGCTCTTATATTGTGAATCCCTTAACAGGGTCTAGAACTAACCTACCATTTATTTTCGGAGTTAGGAATTTTTGATATATGAAGGATATGGATGCATATTTTAGAGTAATATAAGATCAAAGGAATGTGGAAAAAAACTAGTTTGTCGTGACATAATGGCTAACCATAGTATTTATTTTATGGGAGTGCTTCTAGTATTTCTTATACAAGGCTGCTTGAGCTTTTGTCCAATCCTTTTCTAAAATATTATAAAGTAGTTAAAAGTATCAAGCTGGTGTAACTTAGACTTTCTGGATGCTTACTGACCATACTTAATGCCCATATCAATTTGGCCAAGGGTTAAATTAAGGGATAAATTTGTTCCTTGTCCTCAGAGGTCAACCAAGTCCCAGGGGACTATGCAAGGGGGCATCTCTTGAAATGCCCTGCAAATGTGAGTCACCAGTCTTTCTGTGCAGAGAAGTGTTGGAGATCCACTAATAGGACTACAGCCAGTGTCCAGTCTATAAAGAGGAAAGTCTGCTCATGCTTCAAAAAGGGAAACCTGGTCTAGCAAGACCTGACTTTGTCCTTGAGTGGATGGCAATTGAAAAGCCAAAAGGAGCCAGGGGCTTCCCCCTGCCCCCAAAACCTGAGTGACACTTGAGGACCAAATCCTCAACTGACCTTGAGAAAAGAAATACCTTGCTTAATCTGGGCTAACTGTGTGGCTTTAAACATCCAGAAGGAAAGTATAACAAGAGATATATAAATAGTAAATCCTGAGAAATTATACTTTAGGTATAAAACTCAAGCTCTTAGTAAAAAAAATGGTAAAATAAATAAATAATTAATTTAAAAGCACAGTTATTTTGCCTGTCTTACTGGCAAGTGCAAGTACCCTGTGGCTGCCACTGCTTTTGCCATCCTTCAAGAATGTGGAACACAGCTTTTCAACCTTCCAATATGGAATGAAGACTCATGTCTCTCCAAGAACTCTCCAAACCTTCAGTGCCAGATGGGGACTGCTGAGACATCCAACTTGTGGACTGAACTACTACTGGGGTTTCTGCCTCTTCAGGGTATAAGATGCCATTGTTGGACTACCCAGGCTATATCATGGAGACTAGTACAGGAAGATCAAGACAGAACACATGCTTACTGGACCTCATTTGGTGACCATAGGAAGGGAAAACCCAAGTGTGGAACACAAGGGCAGACTGATGGTGATTTGGGCTTGCCAAGAAGGAGACATCAAATATGACATCTTTCAAATGTCAAATATGACATTTTTCTAATAAAGAAAAAAAGTCATAAGCTGAAGATGCTAAAAAGATGTGGCATGCATATGTGCACATTTTGAAATGATGCATATTGGAAGGAATAACAACAACAACAACAACAACAACAGAAAGACTACATCAAAGAACTGACTGAAATGGTGAACTTCTGCTTGAAACAGTAAACTTCTGCATGGAGAATTATGAGAGAGGCTGAGAAAAAGATGAAAAACATTTTTGGCAGAATTCATAAGCTGTGGTGAGGTGGGGGCAGGGAGGGGGCAAAGGTCTAGATTTGATTTGTAATTTCATATGAAATGGACAGAGCTTCAATTAAAATTTTTCTTTGAAAAAAAGAAAAGTAAAGTGTGTATTCTATCAAAACTCAGTTTTGATTCTGCTAGGAATGAAAACTCAGACATGAGAACTTCACGAAATAACTATATAGTCGTAGGCTTCATAACTCAGGATGCCATCAGGAGATAATGCAGAAAAGCCACCGACTTCCAAGCTGACAAATAGACTCTTGGCTTCTGCTTGTTTGCATGGATACAACACATTTCTGCAGATATCTTTGGCTAGGCTCATACTCCAGGCATGCCAGGGTGGAAGCCAGACTCAGCACCACAGATACAAAAGGTCTTTATGGTCATCTACCCCTTCTGGCTCTTACAATCTATCTGTGTCTTCTTTCAAAATGATCCCTGAGCCTTGGGAGGCATAGATTTGAAATAGGTGTTATACTCACTGATAAGCAGTCTGCAGCCTCTTGTTCTCTGCAAGTTGGCCAATTGTGGGTTTCTGTGTTAATCAGCATCTGCTACATGAAGAAACTTTTCTGGTGAAAGTTGAGAGATGCATTCATCCTGTGTGTAGAGGTTACCTTGATGATATGTAACTTAGGGTTAAGCATCTGGCAGACACTTGTTTTCTGCCCTCGACCAGTTCTGGAACCCTATAATGTTCTCCAATTGTTGCAAAAAGAATCTTCTTTGGTGAGAGGTGTAAGGTACACTTTGTAAACATGAGGATGCACATGGAAAATACGAGAAATTATGTTGGTCTCAGGATGTGGACAATTAGGTTTTTCTCTAGGATCTATGACCTCTCAAGCCATGTGTATTTTCTTGTGTTTACAGAACCTCATATGAGTTCCCTCTCATTGTGTGGGGCTTAATTCCAATTAGACAGCTATTGATTAACCCCAAGATAAGTGCCACTATTGCACCAATAGAGATGGTTTGCTGGGCCAGACATTGTTTATTAGGCTTTACAGCTGGGTAGGACCACTGATTGTTCTTTTTTTCTCTTGGCAGCCTGTATAGCATCCTCTGATACCACGAGAGCTAGTCTTCATGAAGGTGGCTTCCAGGTCACCTCTACCTCCATTGCTCCAAGTCCTGTGACAGAAGTATGGCCCACCTTCAACAATATCCTCTTACCTTCCAGTTCACTGAAGCAATCAAGGACTGTTACAATAACCTTATTATTTTTTGGAGTCTATTGGACTACTCTGACCAACAACTGGAAGGGAGGGTAAGACTGCCTCGTAATTTGTTTGTTATAGAGCTTTCAGCTATATGCAAGCACAGCAGTGGTCATAGAATACACACCTCTTATCCCAGAACAAACCAGACAAAATTATTTCAGCATAGACACAGGGGAATGGGTAAGAAATCCTAACTCAGCCCAAGGAACTTTTGGCAATTGATGGCTTCTTGAAGCGAGAAAGACTGTGTCTTACAGGAATGAGCTCCTTGGGCATATATATATATATATATATATATATATATATAGATAGATAGATATAGATATACATATACATATACATATATATGTATCTCTATATATACATATATCTATATATAGATATGTATATATATACATATATATGTATCTCTCTCTCTCTCTCTATATATATATATATATAGATATCTCTCTCTCTCTATATATATATATATAGAGAGAGAGAGAGAGAGAGAGAGAGCGAGAGAGAGAGAACATGGGTGGGGAAAGGACCAGATCTAAAAGACAACAAATTATATTGCATAAAAATACAGAAATTCAATAAAAATTATTAAAGAAGAAAGCCACAATAATTCAATGAAAATAAAATATTAAAAATGTCTTATGAGTAATTATGGATATCCCTCAGAAGCTGCTAGAATTTACCATAAAAGTGCCTTCTGGAGGTGGTTTTACAATTGGCCACTCTAATTTCCCTCTCTTTAGTTCTTAATTCTTGGCTTAAACATGGTGTTTCCATATGATGGTGCCAGGTCGACCTGCTATTTTTCATTCTAGTGATTCAGCAGTGCATAGAGAGCAGCTCAGGAGCTCTTCCAAGAGCTGAGTGTAACTCAGTATCAGTGGTATCAGGATTTTGCCATGTCAGAGTCAGCTGTTGGCAACCTGGTGGATTTGGATTTTGCCTGAACCCATAGTTGGCAAAGAATGCTCCTCCATGAAGGCATCATTGTATTAAATTGCTACCATTCTACTTGTAGCCTTTACTAATGTTACTAATAATTACTAAACTACCTACTTCCATGAGGGATTACAAAATGCTGTTCTTTGACAATGGAGCACATGTTGACTTGGTAAGTATGAATGGAGTGTGAGATGATATCATGAAGATCACAAAGGATCTCTGCAGTTGATGTGCTGGGTATCATAGGGCCAGGCAACTAAATATGAGAAAACAGCATTTACTTTGCTCATGACACTCCCTGTGCTCATCACCGTTCAATCTAGCCTCATTCAGAAGTGCATGACATATGAGACTGGTCCCAGGAGCCTGTAAGATTATTTCCATTCGCCTCCACCCTGGCTCTTACAATCTTCCTGCCCCCTCTTCCACAATGGTCTTGAGTCCTAGGTGGGTGAAGTTTAATATAGGAATGCTGTCCAAGGACCCACACTCTGCAGACTTTTATTCTCTATGTTTTGACCATTTGTGTCCTTTTGTGTTCATGGCTGACTCTGACTGTTGGATAATGGAGCTTTGTTGATCAGAGTTGAGAGATGCATTAGTTTTCTCTCTACCTCTTGTTTCACTATGGTTCGTGAACCTAAGGTGTAGAGTTTTCTTTGTACATGGGGCACTTAAAGTTGGTCAATTCACAGACAAGCTCTGTGTGTGACCAGCTGTGGAACTCTGTAATAGTCTCTGACTATTACAAAAGAAACTTCTTTGATGAGTGGTGATTGGCACACTTGTCTGTAAATATAATGCATATTTTTCACATAGTAAGGAATTAGATTTTCTTAGGGATATGACAGCCTTGGGGATTTTCTTAAAGATGTATGATCTCATCAGCCATGTGTATTTGGCTATGTTTATAGTACCACACATGGAACTTCTTAAAGAGAGGGACTCTTGATAGGCTGACCAGAACTCAGTGGATGAACTTGCACTGAGGGATGTCTGGGGACACCGACTTGACTCAGTAGGTCTCAACACCAATGACAGAATGCATGAAATCCAGAGTTGTGAAGGATTGCCAGTGAATGAGGGGGTGAAAGGATGAGTAAGACATTTTGTATGAAATACACAAAAATCCAATTAAAAATCTGCTAAAAATGTGCATGACACAAAGTAACTTTGTGTCTTCAGAAGGTGGTCAGGGAAGACTTTCTGAAGAAATACCTTTGAACAAATATCCAGTAATCAAAAAAAGACACATGAAAATATGGGACAATATTTGACACTTCAGAGTCTAAATAAAAGGAAAAAATCAAAAGTCTCACAGATGTGGGTGAATTTGATAATTTGAAAATATTAAGAATTAAGCAAAGAAAAGCAAATGAAAATATTAAGCCAGAGAGAGAGAGAGAGAGAGAGAGAGAGAGAGAGAGAGAGAGAGGAGACACATTTCATGCAACACTGGATCATGAGTTGGTCATGATGGTTCTTTCATTAGTTCATCTTCACCAGCCTCAACTTCTTGATTTGTGATATGGGAGCTTCAACCCAGGCCTTTGTACATAGTAAACAAGTACTCTTTCACTGAGTTACATCTCTACTCTTGTGGATTCATAACTTGGTGGTATAGAAAAGAATTTGCACTTTATTCCCAGTGGATGCGTAATTATGAGATTACCGAGAGAACTTTAAATGGAATGGTGCAATTGAATTCTTGTTTGTTTTCAAGCATATATTCTATTGATTCCATAATTCTATACAATGTACTCTGATAAAATTCAGGCCCTGCCTCCATCTCTATGGTACCCATCTCCCCTACTATCATTTGTCCTTTATTCTCTGTTTATTTTTTTGTGAGGGAGCTGTTGTTAGTGTTTAAGTTGCATTCTTAGTTTTAAAAGAAACTTCTGACTGCTCTGTAGAAAATGTGACCAGAATAAGGCTAGAAATTTAAGGATTAGACTCTAAAGTCCTGATAGGAGCCTGGGGGGAATGTACATGATTGAAGTATGTTGTCAATGGGAGACTACCTCGATTCATTAATCAAAGACGAAGATGTAAGAAATGAAGGAAAGAAGTATCATGGATGACCTCTGGACGCGGCAGGCTAAGCAAACAAAATATGAACATGGTGGGTGGGGGACGGGGTTCATAAGCATGCTATGAGTTCATCTGAGTACCTTCCTGTTGTCTAAAAAACCTTGTTCTTTTGTGGTCATTCACTACCTCCACCTCTTACACTCATTCTCTCTCCTTTTTTGCAATGGTTTCTGAGTCTTGGGTGGCAAAGGTTTGATACATGAGTCCTGTTATGGAGAAAGCACTGTTCAGTCTTGTTTCCTGAGCAGCTGTAGCTTTCTGGGCTACTCAACATTTGATGCTTGAGCTCTTCATTGGCAAGAGTTGAGAGATGTAATAATATTCTTTCTGCTCCGTGTTCTAATATGTTCCCTCAGACTTAGCTAGAGTGATTGCATTGCAGATGTTTCAACTGAGATTTCACAGACACATATTTTCTTCCTTTGGTCAGTTATGGAACTCTGTAACAGTCTCCATCTGCTGAAAAAAGTAGGTTAATTTGTCTGTGCATATAAGGACATGTATTCAGAATACAGAAAGAAATTAAGTTGCTTTTTATATGTGACAGTCATGGGTTTTTCTCTAGGTCTATGACCTCTCAAGCCATGAGTATTTATCTATGGCAACAAAACCACACCATGAGTTCCTTCCCATTGAGAAGAACTGAAGTCCAATTATAGAAGTACCACTCTGCACAAATAGAGATTATTCCCTGGGTTGGTCATTGTTGTGATTCATAGATATTACACTGGATGGAATCACTATTAGATTTCTCCATTGGCAGTTTTCACAGTATCTTCTAATACTATGTGAGCTAGTATTAAAGGAGGAGGCTTCCAGATCAGTTCCAGCTTGATTGCCCCAAACCCTGTGTCTGTGAAGTATGTCCTGTCTTCCGCAATAAGCTCTTGCCTTCAGGTTCTGAGAGGCAATAAAGGCTATAACTATAGCCTGTGTTATTTTTGAGAGTCTGGTGGAATACCCGGACTAAGAATTCAAAGGGAGGCTTTCCCCGCTGACACTGTGTTATATGTAACATAGCCTTCGGCTATATAAATGCACTCATACATTTTTATTGTATGTGTATTTTTCAGTATGCTTTTGAATTCATTCATTTTCCTCAGTTTTTCCTGCCACCTAAGCATTATTCACCTCTGCTCTCCCTCCATAGCCTTCCTATCACCTCCACAGCTGACACAGCCCTTATTTTCTCCATTCTCCCTGCCTTCTACCATGCCTTAACAGCACCTGTTTTCTACCATCCCTTTCCACTCAGCTCCTTCTGTCCCTTTACCCTGATGCCTTCTTTCTATTTTCCTAGTTCCTGTGGTTACAGAAGGATCTATGCTCCCATGTAAGGATTTTGATCTGGGATCCACAAATGAAAGCGTACATCACTGTTTTTCTGAATCTTTGTTGCCTCACTTTTTTTTTTTTTTTTTGGTATTTTTGAGACAGGGTCTCCCTGTAGCCCCAGCTGTCCTGGAACTTGCTCTGTAGACCAGACTGGCCTTAAACTCACAAAGATCCACCTGCCTCTGCCTCCTGAGTGATAGGATTAAAGGCTTGCACTACCACACCCGGCTGCGTTGCCTCACTTTACACAGTTTCTAGTTCTATACATTTGCCTGTTGATTTCATGACTTCATTATTTCATTTTTACCTCTGAGTCAGATTTTTTTCTATCAAAAATAGTTCTAAGACAACCAAAGTAAGTTTTGCATTGGCAGAAACAGTAATAATTCTCATTTGAAAAAAGTGCAAATTAATTTCAATACAATGCAGAATAAGTATTTCATTGCAACAGAAATTCACGTTTTATGTTTCCTTATATATTATTTTGCTCATGAAGAACATGAGATAAATGCGGAGAACACCATCCAGTTGAACCAGGGTCTGCATAGCAGCATTCAAAAACACTTGCAGTGGTTTTAGTAACATGTCTGCTCACAAGGTAATATGTTAGATGCTTTATTGTTAGCTGGTGAATGCGATTGAAGGCTACTTTGATCATTGAACTTCTGCATTCATTAATTTGATTTATGGACATAATATTTAATGACATTACTTACAGGTAGAGGTGATCAGCCAGGTAGGGGGTGGGTTCATGGGGGTGTGCTATTGAAGGTACCTTGGCCCTAGCCCCTTTCTAACTTTACTGGCTACCACGAGGTAGTCACTTTCCTTTATATCCTTCCCTTGCTTCCAAGACAGGCTCACAACAGAGCAATCCATCTATGGAAACATCCAAACCGTGAGCCAAAATTGCTTCTATCACAAGCGTGGTCACAGCAACCTAACACTGGCTACCACAGCAGCCTCTGTGTTTCCTTTGTGCCAGGAGTCCATGTCTAATGTGGAGAACATTTCATCCAATATCAAACAACTCCTCAGGTACCACATATCAAATAAAATCCCTTGTTACCGCATCAGAATAATTCATGGCCTGCATATATCCAAAAGTAAATGGGTAAGTCTTTATTCAAGATAAAGTTCCACTCATTTTACAGTAGTGATAAACTCTCAACCTCTTAGAGAGTACCGACATTCAAGTGAAAACGCAGTGTTGGAGAGGGGAAGGTAGGAAACTAAGACAAAAAAAAAAAAAAATCATACAACACAGCCCACACAGCCTGCCTTCTTCCTGTGCTATTATAGGTTGTTATTTCTTAATCACCTATTTCCCCTATGAAGACATGGTCAACTTCAGATACCATCTTGCAGAACAGTGCTCAGCTTTTAAGAGCTGCCTGGTGGTTTTCTCACCTGGCTGTTTCTGGTTCACATGTAACTCATCAGATCCTTATTCACTATGAGCAGAAGGATGTTTGTTACAAGGATGCCTGCATCTCATTTGAGTTCCATGCAGGTCTGAAATTCATTTTCTATTATGGACTATCGATGGCAGCCTCTGTAGTGCTATGAGACCTCACTTCATGTAGAGAATAGGAGGATTTCAGAAGAAAACTGAGGCAGAATGGATAACCACTGCTTTAAAAATTATGATCCCATCACAGAAGCTGGGGGCCGGGGAGGTTGGATCTAAAGGCTGGAATATAGGGAGAAGAGTTGCAAAATCCTACATTCTAGGAGAGACACAGCAGTTTCAGTCTTTGTATTAATTACTTCTCTGTTGCTATGAAAAACACCATGACCAAGGCAACTTATAGAAGGAAGAGTTAGCAGAGGGTTAAGGTCCTTATTGGCGGGGGAGCATGGTGCCATAGGTCGCCAAAGCAGCTAGCAAATGGAAACCTGGCAAGGCTTAAGACTCTGTAAGCCCACCCCCCCCACCCCCCGGTGTCCTGCTTCCTCCAGCATGGCCACGCCTCCTAAAACCTCCCCAAACAGCGCCACCAGCTGGGGAAAAAAGATTCAAATACTTGGAGCCTATGGGGGACATTGTCCTTCAAACCACCTAGATCCTGTTCTCAAAGTACCTGTGGTAGCCTGTGCTGGGCCTGCATAAGACTGGGCTTACCATCAACAGACCAGAAAGGGACTCTTGGGATCCTATGACACCTTCCTGAACTTCGGCTACTGGTAGATTCTGTAGGAAAATCAGTCACTGTCTTAAGTTGTATATGCACAGGTGCGCCCAGCAGGCTCCAGTGGATAGTTGGAAAGCCTTGGTCTCAGACAGTTCTGGTGAAAGTCTGTGGGCCACAATGACATGCTTAAATATATGACTGTGAGAAAGTGACTTGGAAAGATGAACAGGTATATGGGAGATCAGGGGGGACTGGAGCTGGGACAGAGAGAGGAGAGGGTTGGGGTGAGATTAACCAGGATACATTAGGTACACGTATGAAATTGTCAAAGAAGAACATTAGCAACAGTTACATGAAAAATTTAAAAACATCCTATCTCCTGCACCCACCAGCTGTCTTACTCTCTTGAGAAATGTGAAATAAAATGACTGGCTCACCAGTGAGAAGCACTCGGTCCTAAGCTGTGGGGTTTACAGCGATTTGTCTGGCCCCAAGGCATTGCATTCTAGGGCCACAAGCTGCAGGGAGGGGCTGGATTGTGAAAGGCCAGGTAGGTCCATTCTTCAAGGCCCTTAAAGTCCCCTACCTATTTCAAATCTAATATGTCTTCTGCTCTGTGTGGCCTCTTCTTTATGCTCTCACAAAATAAGCTTTCTCCCTGAGTTATGAAAATGAGAAGTGCCAATAAATAAATGTTTCTTTTTCCTCATAATCTGCTCCCTAAGACTTACCAAAGATGCTGTCTCCAGTCCCCTTAATAGACCTGGCCCGGCGAGTGTTTTATGGCTAGCTGTGAAGCAGCCCCACCTGTGCCCCAAATCCTTAGCAAACAGGCTGAGCGGCCACTACGTAAATTTCAACATGGGTAAATAATCACAGTCCCATCCATTCAGTCTAGGAAGGTTATTGTACTGCACATGCTGTTAAAAATGCAGAGTGTCAGAGTCGTGCTTGACAGTTTCACCACAGGCTAATCAATCAGTGTCAGAAGGCTTACTCCAATAAAACCTCTTTATGGGTGATAGATTTTATTTGTGAGTTTATGACAAATATCTAAAACATCAGGTATTCATGTTGTAATCACCTTTACGAGCTTTAGTTTTCTCTTATGCTCAGAAAGAACATGCACACCTATACCTAGGATAAAAACTGAGACTTAGATGATAATTTCCCCTGGTAGCCTTGGGCATGTTGCTCAATGTCTCAGTGTTGCAGCTTTTTAAAACCTACCTCGCATGGATGTGATGCTAATTAATTAGGCATTAATTCTAATGTTCTTTGAAGATTTGAATGAGCTCCATGTGGCCATCATCTCTAGCTGCTTTATGGGCATAGGAACTTTTTATTGTTTTTCACTGATTGCTTTTTTTTTAATTAATACATTAACCCCTAAGTGGCGATGCTTCTCTTGCAGTTCTCTGGTTCCAATGAGCAGCTTTTCAGTTTGGCAATCCATTGAATGAGCTGGGAGAATACATCAGAATGTGTGTGCATGGGAGCTGACACATTTCTTTATTCTCTGACAGTAGAGAGCGAGAGAGATGCTATCCAGACAGGTTTGGACTACATTCTGGTAATGGATTGTTCTAACAGATACTGATTTAGTCAGGTGTGAGTAGATTATCATGGTGCCACAGCAAAATACAAGCTATGAAGGAATAGATCCATGTCTGTAATGATGGCTCAGCTGTCAATAGTGGTGTAGTGTTCCAGGACATTTATCATGGTGCATGCTGCTTTTGTCTACTGGGTTGAGGTGAGAGTCAATATGTTGAGAAGTTGAAAGACTTATGGCACTTCCTCTCCTTTCTGTCCCTGGACATCTAAGCAAGCAGTCCACGATGCCGCTCAAAAACAAAAGGATGGAATGTTTCCTCTCTACAGGGAGAATTTGGAGTAACTCAGCCTATAAGCAAGGCAGAGAAGTTTCCAGACAGTGTCAAAATTGAATCTGGCTGTATTCTCATATCTGGTCTATAGTTTTGTCTGCATTGTGCTCACATTACTGAATAGTCCCTTTATCTAGATCCTTACCAACTGAACAGAGAAAATGCTATCTTTCCTGGTGTTGACATATGAATGAAATATCTTTAAATTTCAATATACGAATTGCTAAATAGTCAGAGACAGAAAGAAAATTTTTAGAAGTTGGGCCATCTCATGTAATAAGGACTATATGAGATCCATGTTCATTGTAGCAAGGAAAATTAATGATTGAATTAGGTTTAGCTGTTGTGATGGTTAATCTCAATTGTCAACTTGATGAGATCTAGAACCGCCTAGAAAACAGGCCTCTGGCCATTTTTATGGAAGATCATTTCATTTATATTCATTAAGGTGGGGAGATTCACCCACTGAGGATGGCACACTCCTCGGCTCTGCAATTCTGTACTATATAAAAGGAGGACATTAGGCGAGCACCAGCCATCACCCACATCTGCTTCCCGATTCTGGATGCGAGGTGGTTGGCTCTCTCAAGCCCCTTCTGACTTTGCTCTCAAGATGTCACTCGCCCTGGAACTGTGAAGTACAATAAACTCTTTCTCCTTAAGTGACTTTTTTGTCAGAGTATTCTATTGAAGCAACAGAAGAAGTAACTAAGACAAGTCTGGATCCAAATGCATGACCCTTGGATGTAAGTGCATGCTTTGCTTCTATAAGACAGTGGCTTCTTCACCCAACATGTTGATTCCCATAAGTTAACAAGCTTTCTAATTCCAGTTGAGAGAAAGCTTCATCCACCTCGCTGCTAATGATGTCCATTCTGACTCACTCATTTTGGTATTTCATATTTGAAGTACTTTTTTAAAGCATACAAATATGACAAGGAATAGAAGCTATGCTGACAAAAAGCTATTTCTACATTTCGCACATGTGCAGTATTTGATGGGACACCTTTCAACAAATGAATTTTCAGTGGGTTTAATCTGGAAACTGTGCAGCCATTGTCAGCAAGGCTAAAAATTAAAAGTGTTACACAGTCAGATGTGGTAATGAAAATGTGTGCTGATGGACTGAGGCCAGGCATTAGTATCTACGAAAAATAAAATGAAACTCAAAGCTCAATTCCCATGATATTTTGGCCACATATTTGCAATCGTGAAAAGCAATTTTTGAAGTTTTATACATTTTTATTAATTTTGTTTTTACTTTTTTTTACATGCTGATTTTATATAATTGTTAATTAAGATGTGCATGGGGGCTGGAGATATTGCTCAGTGGTAATATCACATGCTCCCCGAATATGAGAACATGAAAAACCGAATTTGAACCCCTAGTATGCAAGTCAAAAAAGAAAAAAACAGACACAGCCTCATGTACCTGTAACCTTCATACTGGAAGTAGACACAGGTGGATCATGAAAGATGTTTACTGTTCACAATGAGCTCTACACAGTGCTTTTGGAAGTGAAAATGAACACAGGATCAATTGGAATGCAATTAAGATGTATTTTAGCAGTTCAGAAATGCAAGGCAGTAAAGCTCTAACCAGGCTGTCAGGACACTCATAAATAGAAACCCATGGTATGACCTCCACATGTTGTAAGTTCTATAGGAAATGCACAGGGGAAGTCTGAGCCTAACAGGCTTGCTATGGGGATGGATGCACGTGGGTAGGAAAGGTAGGATGGCAGGTGACTGAGGATGTGCTCACAGATCCAAGTGGCATGCAAAATTTTCCACTGTGTCTTCTGTGATATATTCCAAGACAGGCTGTTCCACACATATGGAACATGATACAATCCGGACTACTTCCAAACATGCCACTCTGAGTACAACTTCAGCTCAGCTTCCCAGTGTTGATTACATATATGGTTCTTTTTGTTGGACATAGTTAGAAAAGAAAAGAGAACTACAAAAATCAACTCCAAGTGGATCAAAGATCTCAATGTGAAGCCCCAAACCCTGAAGCTGATAGAAGAAAAAGTTGGCAACAACCTACATGACATAGGTGTAGGAAAAGACTTTCTAAATAAGACAGAAGCTGCACAGGAAGTAAGGTCAACAATTGGCAAATGGGGCCTCACAAAACCCAAAAGCTTCTGTATACAAAAGAAACAATCAAAGAGGTGAAGAGAAAACCCACAGAGTGGAAGGAAATCTTTACCAGTGATACATCTGACAGAGCATTGACATCAAGACTATATAAACTACTCAAAAAACAAAGAAGAAGAAAAATGACTTACTCAAAAGATGGAGTAAAGAGCTGAACAGGGATTTCACCAGTAAGGAAGTAAAGATGGTTGAGAAACAACTTAAAAAGTGTTCAACATCATTATAATTAAGGAAATGCAAATTAAAACCACTCTCAGATATCATCTCACTCCAATACGACTAGCTAAGATCAAGAAAACAAAAGACAACAGTTGTTGGAGAGATTGTGGGGAAAAGGGAACACTCATCCACTGCTGGTGGGAATGCAAACTTGTACAACCACTATGGAAAGCAGTGTGGAGAACCCTTAGACTCAGAGCTGAACACCTGAGCCTACCACCTGACCCAGTCATACCACTCCTGAATATATACCCCAAAGAATCATCCTACCGCAAAGATACATGCATATCCATGTTTATTGCAGCTCTCTTCACAATAGCAAAGAGCTGGAACCAACCCAAATGCCCCTCAACAGATGAGTGGATGACAAAAATGTGGTACATCTACACAATGGAGTACTATTCAGCAGTAAAGAAAGATGGCATTATGAACTTTGCAGGTAAATGGATGGAGCTCGAAGCCATTATGCTGAGTGAAGTAATACAGTCCCAGAAAGACAAATGGAGAATGGTTTTCCTCATTTGTGGGTGCTAGAATCAAATCCCCCAGATGAAAGGCAAGCTGAATGATATTATTGGTATATTTTTGTTTATCTGAAAGCAACTATGTTGGTATAATGTGAATCTCTCAACCAGCTCTAGAATCTACCCACCAATTATTCTCAGACTCTGTAATTTCTGTATATGGGTGAAGAATATATATCCGTATTTTAGAGTAATATAAAATTAATGGAGGAAAACATGAATTCCTAAGCATAAAAAAAAAAAAAGACTGAGAGAAAGATACAGGACAGTTATGGCAGAATGCATGATCTAGGGTGGGGTGGGGTGGGGGAAGGAAAAGGGGTATATGCCTGAACTGAATCAAGAAATGATGTGTGAAATACACAAAACATCAATAAAAAAGAAAAATAAATAAAGAGAACTCAAGAGAAGGAAATTGAGCTGAATCAGAGAAACTCAAAAGAAACATTATGGCCTTGATCAACACTTGGATACTCACAGAACTTATTTGAATTGGGAGGACTTTGGGTCCAAGTCTAAGAAATGTACACTATGGACTATTTTCCTGTCTTTCTTTAGAGTATCAATATCCATGTCCATGTACTCGAGGCTCTTCCCTCAGCCTGTGTCAGCAGCAGTGGCACTGCCTTGCACCCCGTGAGAAGTGTAGCATCACAGGGCACACTTCAGACTCACTGCATCAGAACACACATTTTAGTAAGAGCCTCAGGTGATCAATTTGCACATTAACTTTTACAAAGATTGATTTACAATGGCCGTAGCCTTTCCTCCTCACACATTAAAGCCTACAAGTGATGGGCTCAGTGCTTGTGGATGTCGGTGCAGCTGGTCAAGGTCATTGAGAAGGTGTTCCCTGCTGCTATGGCTTGGACATGGTGTGAGGGTGTCTCTTAAAATCTCACTTTGTTTCACCTGAAAGTGATTAGAAGGAAGGCAAGCAAAGATGTTACTCTGGGGTGGTACAGAGTGGAGGGCCTAGTGGGGGCCCCAGATGGCCTGGAACTCACTGTGTAGACCAGGCTGGCCTTGAGCTCACAGAGATCCACCTGCCTCTGCCTCCCAAGTACTAGGATTAAAGGCATGCGCCACCACGCCCAGTCACAGGTTTGTTTTTTTTTTTTAATCTTACCTTTGGTTCCCCAAAGTGGTGGTGTTTAAAGACAGGCTGGAACCTTTAAGAGATATTGATGCAAGGCAATTGGGTCACTGGCAGTGAGAAAGGAATATTCACAAATACTTGTCCCCTGAAGTGAGTTCTCATGATAGTGAGTTATAAAACTGATCGTGATCTTGACTCCAAAGTTGATGACTGGTTTCCTGCTCCAAGATAAAATCCTTCTTCCCACCCTGGCTCTGCCAATGGCAATCAGGCTCTCTCCAAAATTACTTTGCTACTCAATTTGCAGTACACAAGACTATGAGTTAAAACACCTCTTTCTTTAAACGTATCTTATCTCAGACATTTTGTTGTAGCAGTATAACATGAATTAATTAATCTTCCATCCAGGATGATAAGTACTACAAAATATGGAAGCATGTTCCCTGTGCTTTCTTCACAGTGCCCAGCCTACCGCTCACTGCTCATGCTTGAAAACATGGATAAGAAGATCTAGGATAAGAGTTCTGCCTTGCATTTCTGGAGCCAGGGAATGGCAAGGGGTTATTACTGTGACAGCATACATAGAGAGGAGGACCTGAAGCAACACCCAGGGAATGAATAAGACACAGATGCTCAGGGCCCCACTGAAAGGCAAGGCCCCAGGCTCTGAAGCTGCAACCCTACTAGGAGCATCTCAGGGAGCTTGTATATTAAGAGGCCATTTCTCAGTCTTATATTAAAATTCCTAATATTTTTCAAGCCACTTACTCCTATCACATCTTTTGTCCCATTCAGAGACAGCTCCGATTTGGAGTTTTTGGTTGTGTTTTTTGCACAGGACATGAATCTCTTAGCTTCTGGTAAAGTTGGTCTCCATGCCACCACATCTGTCCCAGTTCTACCCTGCCTTTCACATATATTTTTCATTTCTTCTACCAAGCACTCCTGTGTATGTAGATAGAATAAGGGCCCTCTCACACATTTTTATCAAATCACAGCATGGCATGAAGTTTACAGTTATTAGAATTACCTTGATTCCAAAGAATTTACATAAAATATGACCATTGATTGACCTTCCAGAAAAGTTTGAACCATTTCCCAATTTTCCAGTACATACCATTGTGTGTCTGAGTGTGCGGTGTGTGTGTGTGTGTGTGTGTGTGTGTGTGTGTGTGTATGTGTGTATGTATGTATGACAAAATGCTTTCCAAATGTGATACAATACATATGAATAAGTGGATCAAGCTTGAATTAGATATTGTTATCTTGAGGGGCTGGAGAGATGTCTCAGCAGTTAAGAGCACTGAACACTCTTGCAGAGGACCCGGGTTTGATTCCAAGCACCCACATGGTGGCTAAGAACCGTCTTTAACTCCAGTTCCAAGGGAATCCCTGACATCCTCTTCTGACCTCAGCAGCATTGCAGGACATGGGTGCACCTACTTACATGCAGACAGTACACTCATACATATAAAATAATAAATAAAAAATTAGATATTGCTACCTTGAAAATGAGGCGTCAGCAACTTCAGAAGAGTCTTCGGATGATGAGGTAATGAGCACATATATTGGGTTTTGGTGAATGAGTTCGGTAAAGATGTTCTTAAACAGCATCACAATCTGCATGTCTTGAAAATATAATGAAAAGTTTCAGTGTAGGCATACATAGTACTGACCTGTCCATCTCCCTCTCTCCTCCTGATCGCTCATCCGCATAGGTTTATTTTTCTTTGTTCATTTTATCCAAATCTCCATGGAATGTATACTCTACATAATACAAGCCAAACTGAAACTTCTTTATTCTCTTTTGAAGAATTCAGTGGTTTCTCATACTCACTGGGTCACACAATCTTTAGAATTCAAAGCAGAAAAAGTCTATTTTATCTCATCTTTTGTTTTGATTAGTGTACATTATTGTCCATGGTAGATGGTTTCATCACAACTTTCTCATAAATGGAGAAAGCAGTCTGTGTCCCCACCTGGCACACTGGAGCACTGAACACATAATTCAGAGGCAAAATATGACAAAATAAAAGCAGGATCCTTATCGGAAAATCATGTTGTGGGGTATCAGAATAAATAAGGAACTCAGCCTCTCTGAGCTACCACTTAGTCTAAACATTGTTTCTCATTACTTTCTAAGTGAATATGGAAACATTATAAAGATGTAGAGTAGAGGATCATTATCAACAAAAAATGATCCTCTCTTTTGCATCTGGGAGAGGTTAGATGCAAAATGACAATTTCAAACTTGAATTTGCTCTAATGGTTTTCTTACATTAATTCATACCTGTTCAATATTTCACCATTCTAGATTGCTAATAGCTGAGACTCTAACAAGTTTAAGATACCCTCTTCCCTGTTTGTATTTCTTCTGAAATCCACAATTTTCTGTTTTGAGCTTTTATTATGCTTTATTTTTTTACCATCATGGCAGCACTTGATAGCAGGACCACATCACATCTGCTAAAGGATGTTTGCTTAAATGAATCATCAGCTGCCAAGACGCAAATTTTGAAGGAAAAAAAAAAAAAAAAGCCTTTGTAATCAGAACCTTTCAGCTTCCTTGGAGTCGGTGGAGTTGAGCTTTCTTTCACAGTCACATGCTGCGTCTCTCCAAGGAAAAGATGGATTTGGTACAAGAAGGATCAGAGACTGTGCAGTAGAGAGACTGTGACAACATGTGGTCACCACAGAAAGATCTTCAAAGTTTATTTGTGCAGCTTTCTATAGCGAGGAGTTCTGTGCTGTAGCTATGAGAAAGGAAATTCAATTCTCTCCATGACGATAACAAAAGAATACAAAAGAAACTAAAATTCTGGGTTTATTTTAAAAGAAAATGGCGACAGCAAAACTAAGTAGACAAGGCAGCATGCCTGGTAAATTGGACCCCAGAAAAGTCCATTAGGAGCACAAAAACCTGAAAAGTGATTTTTCATAAAAATGCCTTTTTGTCTGATGAGATATTTAGATCTAAAATGGTTTCAGGACTTTTTCTCTTCTTCACTTAAGAATGAATCAGAACTTACAGAAGCAAAGCTAAAATTCAAACCTGTTTTTGTGAAGGTTCATATACTCCATGACTGAATGCAGTCGTAAAACAATGGTTCCTCCGCATGTATCTTCTGAAAATCAACTTTAAGGATTAAAACTGTACAAAATATCACAAGATTTGGACCAAATGGCTAGGCAGGGAGGAACCACTTTCCATCTGTGTGTAAGTAAATGAGCTTGCTGAGCACAAAGCTTTGGTGGTAAGAAAATGCTACTTTTTCAGAAATGTTGGACCTAAGAATAATGAACTATTAGTGAATATAAATAAATAAGGCTTTATGAGATTTAGTCATTGTGGCATTTGGCTTTATGAACAAATTATCGACTTTATAAATAGGATAAATGTGGTGTAGCTTTTTTCCAGGGGATACTCTCCAAATGTAAAAAAAAAAAAAATAGCTTATTTTATACATGAGAGTCAAACACTCCACTTTGCCTTTTTAAGAAATCAATCAATATATCACCTATAAATTGTGGTGTATGTTCTGAGTATGATGATGCTAACTAGTTCATGAAATAGTTGCACAGAAAACAAAGTATAAAAGAATATACGTGCCCTAAATCACCAAGAGAATCAAGTCCACAGCAATTCCTCCTGAGATTTGTACTGTGCTACTGGTATGTGGACATGTGCCAAGAAATTCAATATTGTGCCCTGCAGGAGGCAAAGTATCCCTGATCATGGGAGTTGAGACGGCTTCGTTACAGGTCACCTCCTCCACAAGAGGAGTCAGAGCTCCCATCACTGTGATTGGTCCACTGCAAGCTTCATTACCTCTGTGGAGTGGTACTGCGCTGTTCTCACACATGACGTGCATCATATCTATTGCCGGGGGGCATCATATCTACTTCTTCAAAAAGAAAGTAAAATACTTTCTAGACTGAGTTATTATTGTGCATAACTTCATTCAATTAATCAGTAGGGAAAGTACTTCACGTATATATTCTGACAATATAGAAAAGGAATGGTTTTATTTGTAAAACTCCAAGTTCCAAATCGAGGTTTACAGGTCATAAACTGAGTGGAATTTGATTTGAAAACTCTTACAGGGCACCATGAGATTATAACCATTCTTTTGTTCTGTAATTGTATGATTTCCATGATAACTTGTCATCGGGAAATAACTGGGGCAGTCAACTTAGATGTGAGTTGTTTCTCTCCAATTCTATTATCTTAAAAAGGAAAGTTTTCTCTTTATATACATTCATTCATACAGAGATGAAGTAATATAATTCATTTCTTTACTAATACAGTGTGGGGTGGGGTGGCAATCAGGAAAAGGGGAATATATCTAAATTGGACTGAAAAATGATGTATGAAATACTAATGCAGTGTGTTGATTTGAATGAGAAACAGTCCTCAGAGGCTCAGGTACTTGAATGCATAGCCCCTAGTTGTGGCATTGTTTGGGAAGGCATGGAACCTTTAGGAGGTGCAGCCTTGAGGAGGAAGTATGTCCCTGGGGACTAGCTGTGAGTGTTCATAGCCTTAGCCCATGTGTAGTTTGCTTTCTGCTTGGTGTTTGTGATTGAAGATGGGAGCCCTCAGCTTCCTGGCCACCATTCCTGCTGCTTGCTGCCATGCCCCCGCCCCCACACCTATCACTCTAGAACTAAAGCCAAAATTAACTTTCTTCTATAAGTCGCCTTTGGTCATGGTGTCTACCACAGCAACAGAAAAATCACTAACAGGAAATGTTAAACAAATGAGAGCAAATAGATCCATTAATTGATTTTAAAAATCTATATTCATGCCAGGTGTGGTGGTGAATGCCTTTAATCTTAGCAGCCAGGAGGCAGAGGCAGGTGGATCTCCATAGTGAGTCCCAGGCCAGCTGGACCTACAGAGAGATCTTATCTCAAATAAACTAAAAACAAAAAAAGAAATATCTATATGCATATAAATGAAGATTATCTTGAAAACTTCAATACTATGTTGTTGTTGTTGTTGTTTGTTTTGTTTTTTGGTCTTTTCGAGACAGGGTCTCCCTGTCGTCCCAGCTGTCCTGGAACTCACTCTGTAGACCAGGCTGGCCTTGAACTCACAAAGATCTGCCTGCCTCTGCCTCCTGAGTGCTAGGATTAAAGGCGTGCGCCACCACACCCAGCTTTATGTTGTTCTCTTTTTAATAAAATAAAATATCTGTATTATTCACTTGGTTTGGAAGTGGAATAGAAACAGACCGTTGGATTTGAATAGTATGTCTTAATTACAAAGATAAAATATAAATGACTTAAATTTAAAAATATATCTTAAATGAAATTATGGAGTGCCCCATGGTGATTCAGCAATATTTTTACTAACTAGTAACTTGAAAGAAAAGTTTTTTAACTTCTTAAAAATTTCTTATTTCCAACTGTTCAGTCTTCTCATATATATGCAGCTGATAACATTATAGCTTCTGAAAAAGCCAGAAAGAACACATCACCAGGGGCTGTGGTCCAACGCTGAGCCACAGTTCCAAACTCCCCTGGCTGTAGGCTGATGGTGGGGCAGAGTAGAACATGAAAGACTTCCTGACATGGGGCAGCAGTTTCAAACTTCTCTGAGTACTACATTCTTCACAGGCCTCTCACCTGAGGTTCCCAGCCTTTGCATGGCAGAGGCCTTGCCTCTTACTCTGGGGACAGGGAGGCCTCTATTATTTGTACATTGAGGTCTAGGGAGGACTGATTCTCTGGAATGGAATTTCCACTTCCCCTGAGGCATAAATAGGATCCTCGCTCCATCTCCACCATAGGTCCAGGTTATCCGGGCCTTTATGTTGGATCTCTCCCATAAACAGGCACCAAGAGGTTTTCTATTATTTTTTTTTAACATTTTGGCGCTGGAGAGATGGCCTAGCTGTTAAGAGCACCAACTGCTCTTGTAGAGGACATGGGTCCGATCCCCAGCACCCACATGGCGGCTGAAAACCGAACAGTCTGTAACTCCAGTTCCAGGAGAACTCCAGTTCCAGGGGAATAGGAGACCCTCTTCTGACCTCCGCGGCATTGCACGACACGGGTGGGTGCAACAAACCTACATGCAGACAGTACATTCATACACATACAAAAAAAATATTGTTCTACAGCTGCATTATGCCTTACTTATTCCCTAACGAACTTATAGAGATAAAACTCAGGCTCAGAATTTAAAAAAGAAATAGAAAGTATTGTAATAACTAGAATGATATAATACTCAACTAAAATTATGTAATTATTATGCCTTAGAATATAAATTCCAAATTAAAAACAAAACAGCAGAAGCACACTGATCTTTTTTGCAAAATGTTATTGAAATTTTGTGTATTTTATACAGAATATCTTTTTTATTGTTATTAAACATTTTCCATAAGTCATACATCATTTCTCAATCGAATCTAGAATCACTTCCCTTTCCATGCCCCCCACCCCACCCAAGTCCTTGCACTCTGCCATACATGTCCTGCATCATTTTCTGAGTCTTTCCGGAGTTTTTTTTTTTTTTTTCGGTTCTTTTGTTGTTGTTCTCTCCAACTTGTATTCTAAGTTATATATATATATAATATATATATATATATATAGTTTTTTATATATGCATATATACATAAATATATACATATATACATACACATATCACTTGAATTGGATGATTTTTTTTCCCTAAAAATGTCATGCCTGGTGTGGTGGCATACACCTTTATTTTTTATTTATTTATTTATTTTTGGTCTTTTTGAGACAGGATCTCCCTGTAGCCCCAGCTGTCCTGGAACTCACTCTGTAGACCAGGCTGGCCTTGAACACACAAAGATCCGCCTGCCTCTGCCTCCCAAATGCTAGGATTAAAGACGTGCGCCACCATACCCAGCGGCACACACCTTTAATCCTAGCACTCGGGAGGCAGAGGCAGACAGATCTTTGTGAGTTCAAGGCAAGCCTGATCTACAGATTGAGATCCAGGACAGCTGGGGCTACAGGGAGACCCTGTCTCAAAAAAAAAAAAAGAAAGATGTCATGTTTTCCCTAAGGAAGTGCTAGAAGGTTCCTCCTTGGCAACCCCAAACAACCATCAATCCTGCACTTTTGCTCCACATTGGGGTCTTTCTTTCCCTCCTATGGTCCTCCCAAAAAGTCCAGTAAGCACTCGTCCTGTCTTCATCCCCCTGGACTGGCCTCCATGATACAGCCCAGGTAATCCAACAATGGCAGTCTGTATTCTGACAAGGCTGAAATCCCCTTAGCTGTTTAGTCCACAAACTGAGTATCTCAGCAGTCCCCATCTGGCATTGAAGGTATGAAAGTTTCTTGGAGAGACATGAGTCTTCAGTCCATATTGGAAAGTTAAAAATCTGTGTCTCAACAGGAGTGGTGGCACACACCTTTAATCCTAGCACTCAAGAGGCAGAGACAGGCTGATCTTTGTGAGTTCAAGGCCAGCCTGGTCTACAGAGTTAGTTCCAGGACAGCTGGGTTACAGGGAGACCTTGTCTTGAAAAGACAAAAACAAAAAAACAACAAAAAAAGCTGTGTCTCATGTCTTTGAGGAGTGCCAAAAGCAGTGGCAGCCACAGAGTAGATGCACTTGCCAGTAAGAATTGAAGACAGACCAAACAACAGTAGTCTCTATTTTTTCTTTTTGTCTTTTTACTAAGATCTCAAGTTTTATGTCTGCAGTACAGATTCTCTGGTCTTACTGATTATTTCTGCTTGTACTTTCCTTTTGGATGCTAAACACGGTTAGCCCAGATTAACCAAGGCTTTTGTTTTCTTAAGGTCAGTTGAGGATCTGGTCCTCAGGGGACTCTCTGGTTTTTTGGGGGGCGAGGAGGGTGGAAGCACCTTGCTGCTTTCAGCTTTTCATTTACCAGTTCTATCCACTTGAAGGCAAAATCAGGTCTTGTTAGACCAGGCTTCCTTTTCTGAAGCATGACAGACTTTCCTCTTTATAGACTGGACATGGCTGAAGTCCATTAGTGGCTCTCCAAGCCCTCCCTGGACAGGAAGACTGGTCACCCACATTTGCAGGACATTTCAAGAGATGCTCCCATGCATAATCCCTTAAGACTTGGTTGACCTCTGAGGGCAAGGAACAAAGTTATCCCTTAGGTCCCTTGGCCAAATTGGTATGGACGTTAAGTATGGTCATTAAGCACCCAGGAAGGCTAAGTTGCACCATTCTGTTACATTGCACCTGTATTAAAATTGTATCCTTTGTAAACAAACTGTATGTTATTTCCATAGCATATTTCTTGATTTGCATCTTTCCATTTTAATCCCATAATACTCTAAAAGATGCACACATACCCTCCATCATGTACCAAAACCCCAAGGTCTGAAAATAAATGTTAGGTCAGCTCTAGAACCTGTTTATGGATTCACAATGCAAGACCACCGTTGTCTTTAGATCATGAGGAATATAACATTAATGTTGCACAGTCTGTCTTACAACTAGGTACTTGGTACTACCATCCACAGATGAGGAATGCCATTCATCTTTTGTTTTTCTGGGATTGTGTTACTACACTTAGCATAAAAACTTCTAGTTCCATCCTTTTACCTGCAAATATCCTGATGTCATCTTTCTTTACCACTGTATAGAACTCCATTGTGTAGATGTACCACATTTTCTCTATCCTCTTGTTGGTTGAGGGGCACTTGGGTTGGTTCCGGCTCTTCACTATTGTGAAGAGAGCTGCAATAAACATGGCTGTACATGTATCTTTGTGGTAGGAAGAGTCTGATGGATATATTCCAAGAAGTGGTATGGCTGGGTCAGGTGGTAGGCTCATTTTGAGTCTTTTAAGGGTTCTCCATATTGCTTTCCATAGTGGTTGTACAATTTGCATTCCCACCAGCAGTGGATGAGTGTTCCCCTTTCTCCACGCCCTCTCCAGCATTTGGTACCATTTGTTTTCTTGATCCTTGCCAGCCTTATCAGGGTGAGATGATATGTTAAAGTGGTTTTAATTTGCATTTCCTTAATTATTAGCTATGTTGAACACTTTTTTTTCTTTGGTCTTTTCCAGACAGGGTCTCCCTGTAGCCCCAGCTGTCCTGGAACTCACTCTGTAGGCCAGGCTGGCCTTGAACTCACAAAGATCTGCCTGTCTCTGCCTCCCAAGTGCTAGGATTAAAGGTGTGTGCCACCATGCCTGGCTATGAACACTTTTAAAGATGTTTCTCAGCGGGGCTGGAGAGATGGCCTAGCGGTTAAGAGCGCCGACCGCTCTTACAGAGGACCCGGGTTCGATCCCCAGCACCCACATGGCGGCTGAGAACCGTCTGAAGCTCCAATTCCAGGAGAACTCCAGTTCCAGGGGAATCCGACACCCTCTTCTGACCTCCGCGGCATTGCACGACACGGGTGCACAGACCTACATGCAGACAGTACACTCATACACAAAGAAAAATAAATAAAAATTAAAAAAAAATTAATAAAGATTAAGTCTTAAAAAAAAAAAAAAGAAAAAAAGATTTTCTCACCAATCTTTATTCCTTATTGGTGAAGTCTCTGTTCAGCTCTTTACTCCATCTTTTCAGTGGGTCATTTGTTTTCTTACTTCTTGTTTTTGAGTAGTTTATATATTCTGCAAGTTAATTCTCTGTCAGATATATCAGTAGTGAAGGTTTCCTCCCACTCTGTGGGTTTTCTCTTCACTTCCCTGATTGTTTATTTTGCTGTACAGAAATTTTTGAGTTTAATAACCTCCCACTTGTCATTGTCAACCTTATTTCCTGTGCAGCTGCTGTCTGATTTAGAAAGTCATTTCCTACACCTGTGTCTTGTAAGTTGCTGCCAACTTTTTCTTCTATCACCTTCAGAGATTGGGTTCCACATTGAGGTCTTTGATCCATTTAGAGTTGATTTTTGTACAGGGTGAGAGGTAGGGGTTTAATTTCATTCTTTTACAAGTGGTGATCCAGTTTTGCCAACACCATTTGCTGAAGATGCTGTCTTTCCCCCATTGAGCCTTTTTGGCCCCCTTGTCAAATGTGAGGTGGCTGAAATTCATACAGAATATCTTAATCATCTTTACATTCCACCTTCCCCATTGTGACCCTCCCATAGTCTCCCATCCACTGTATTTCATGCATTTTGTTTTTTGTGTTGAGGACTATGGAGTCAAGTTAGTGTCTCTAGAGGTTCCTCAGTGTAAGTTCATCTACTGAGTTCTAGTCAGCCTATGGAAACTTCATCCTGTTAAGAAGACCAGCTCTTCCTCCTCCAGCAGTGATTAGCTGCCAATAGTGCTTCAGCTAAGGTTGGGGTCTGCTGCCCATTTCCACAGTTCTAGGCTTGTTTGTGTGTTTGTTTTGTCAGACTGAGTTTGCATGGGTCTTCTGCATACTGACACAATTGCTTTAGGTTCATCTGATTAAGGTCCCAGGAACCTGCTGGACTCTATTTCTGTATGGTCATGCACCTTCCCCCTGGCTCTTATAATCTTTCTGCCCCCTCTTCCACTGAGCCCTGGGTGGGCGGAGTTTAATATAGGGGTCCTGTCCAAGGACCTACATTACACAAACTCTTATTCACTATGTTTCAGTCATATGTGTCCTTCTGTGTTCATGGCCCTCTTTTACACAAGAGAGCTTCATTGATGAGAACTAGAAGATGAATTAGTATTCTCTCTACCTCTTGTTCCACTATGTTCTGTGAGACTTAAGTGTAGGTTTGGACAATTCACAGACACTTTCCATGTGTGACCAGTTGTGGAACTCTAATAATCTCTGTCTGTTGCAAAAGAAACTTCTTTGATGAGTGGTGACTGGGATACTTGTCTGTAAATATAAGGATTCATATTTTTCACATAGTAAGAAATCACATTTGTCTAGGAATGGGACAGTCTTGGGGCTTTCTCTAAGATCTATGGCTTCACCAGCCATGAGTACTTGTCTATGTTTACATTACCACATGAGTTTCTTTCCATAGAGTGGGCTTTAAGACCAGTTAAGTAGCTTTGATTACAGCAAAGATAAGAGTGCTTCAGTATACTTTGCTGTGTTGGTCATCGTTGTGATTATTAGTTCTTAAGGCCGTGACTGGACCATCAGTTGTTGTTCTACCACAGCAACTTTTACAGTGCTCTCCAAAATCGAGAGCCAGCCTTCAGGAGAGTGCCTTCCAGGGGACTTCCAGCTCCATTGCTCCAAATCCTTTGTCTGAAGCATGTCCTGTCTTATCCTCAAGATCTGGGAGGCAATCAGGGGCTTTGGTAATAGCTTGCATTATTTGGGGTGTCTCTTGGACTGCCCTGGTCAACAACTCAAAGGGAGGTTTCTCCTGTCTGGCACTGTTTCTTGTTTTGTAGCCTTTGGTTATATACATGGATTCAAGTAGAGATATTGTACATGGGATTTGTCTGTCCTCTTTTTCCCTGGTCTCAAACTCATTCCCCATAAGGAACATAGTGAGTTCTTTAGGCACTTTTGTGGTTTGGAAATAAAATGTCCCTCACAGGCTGCTGTACTTGAATAACTGGCTTCTGGATGGTGGTGGAGCTGCTTCTAAGGTCATGGTACATTTCCAGAATTGGTGTTAGCTACGGGGAAGTTTATGGACTAGCTTCATGCCCAGTCCTTCACCTGCTTCCTGTGTGCTGAGATGTGAGAAGGCTGTAATCTGAACATCACATCACCAAAGACCTGATAACTACCAACCATCTCCACCTTGATCTACTATATCCCATAAACCATAAGACAAAATAAATTTATCATCTCTTATGTGGCTTCTTGTTATATGCCTGGCCACACATATAGAATATTACTTGGAGACAAAATTATGTATTTAATCAGACAAAAAGGTTTTATGGTATTAGAATTAGAGAATTCAATATTAACGGACCATTTAAATGGTCTCTTGTTAAGGACTCCAGCAATCTGGATTGTTTTCAGAATATCAGGAAAGGGAAGAAAATTGAGCAGAGAGCCCATCTACTTCTAATTCAACACTCCCAAAGCTCTCTTGTGTACAAACGCCAACAGAAACCCCCATTAAAATATTGCTAATTTTATAGAGCAAATGAAAAGATGGTCCAAAAGCTGAGGTCTTCTCATTCAGAATACTGATTCCCCCTTGTTACTGGACATCCTGTAGCCATAGTACATGCCAAAAAGCTATCAGAAGAGGGAGACTTTTAAATTGAACATTACAGTTTATCTGAGAAGAGGATCATTTCAAGTATCTTGATTAAATTTTATCCAACCCAGAATAAATTACCTTTGCTATAGCCTTTATATTTGGGGTCATGCATCAATTTTATTATACAGTTTGTTAAGTTCTCTTTTATACATTTTTAAAAATAATTTGACACATGAGTGCTATGTGTAACTTTTTTAATACTAGTGTGTTCTGTGTCTAGTGATGGCCTCCTTTTGAGAAGTTCTGAGGCGCTGGGCCAGAGGGTCCGGAGAGTCCGGCGGCCAGGGCAGCTGCGCCTTTGGGCAGGATACCCAGAAGCCACGTGGGCGAGTAGCTTGGGAGCTGGGGCCTTGAGGGCGGGACCCGGGCGCTGGGCCAGAGGGTCCGGAGAGTCCGGCGGCCAGGGCGGCTGCGCCTTTGGGCAGGATACCCAGAAGCCACCTGGGCGAGTAGCTTGGGAGCTGGGGCCTTGCCCTTGAGGCGGGACCCGGGCTGGAACAAGAGGCCGGAGAGCCGGCGGCCAGGGGCGCTTGCGCCTTTGGGCAGTCCCAGAAGCCAACTGGAGAGATGTGGAGCTGGGGCCTGAGGCGGGACCCGGGCGCTGGCAGAGGGTCCGGAGAGTCCGGCGGCCAGGGCGGCTGCGCCTTTTGCAGGATACCCAGAAGCCACCTGGGCGAGTAACTTGGGAGCTGGGGCCTTGAGGGCGGGACCCGGGCGTCTGGGCCAGAGGTCCCGGAGAGTCCGGCGGCCAGGCGGCTGCGCCTTTGAGCAAGATACCCAGAAGCCACCTGGGCGAGTAGCTTGGGAGCTGGGGCCTTGAGGCGGGACCCGGGCGCTGGGCCAGAGGATCCGGAGAGTCCGGGCCAGGGCGGCTGCGCCTTTGGGCAGGATACCCAGAAGCCACCTGGCGAGTAGCTTGGGAGCTGGGCCTTGAGGCGGGACCCGGGCGCTGGGCCCAGAGGTCCGGAGAGTCCGGCGGCCAGGGCGGGGCTGCGCCTTTGGGCAGAACCCAGAAGCCACCTGGCGAGCGCGTGGAGCTGGGGCCTTGAGGGCGGGACCCGGGCGCTGGGTCAGAGGGACCGGAGAGTCCGGCGGAACAGGGCGGCTGCGCCTTTGAGCAGGCTGCCGGGCGCGGTAGAACCAGGCATAACCCCCCCCCCCAACCACAACCCCCCTCCCCCCCTGGAGAACCTTCAGAACAAGAGAGAAGAGTGCTTTGGCTTCAATACCTAATATAGCAACAAAAATGAAAACAAACAAAAAAAAAAAAAAAAAAAAAAAAAAAACGAAACAACAACAACAAAAAAGTTATCTGAAGGAGGAAAGCAAAACCGTCTCTTAAGTGGTGATCTGAACCGCAAAAGGGAAGCCACATGCCAGGGACACGACGAAAGGGACAACATGGGAAAAACAGGAAAATCCTGCACCAAGCTCTACAAACCTGTAGGAGACAGCTACAATGGAATCCCCTGGAGGAGAACCAAAAGGAACAGATCTTAGAGGAATAATTGCAGAAAACTATGCAGAGAAATTAAAGAAATAAAGAGAATTAGAGAACTAAAGAGAGAGAATGAAAAACTCAAAAAGACTAGAGGATACAATGACAAACAGTCAGAAAGAACTAAAGGAAAACATTGACAACTCCGGAAAGAACTAAGAGGAGAAAAAAATAAAGAATATAGAGAACTAAAGAGAGAGATGAAAAACTCAAAAAGGACCTAGAGGATACAATGAAAAACTTAGAAAGAACTAAAGGAACAGACCAACAAACTCCAAGAAAGAACTAGAGGAAAAAAAACAAACTCCGAAAGGAAGTAGAAACACTGAAAAGGAAGCCAACAAACGAAGTAAGAGCACCAAGAAAGATAGAGAGATAATGAAAAGTAAAAAAAAAAAAAAAAAAAAAAAAAAAAAAAAAAAAAAAAAAAAAAAAAAAAAAAAAAAAAAAAAAAAAAAAGAAGAAAGGAAAGGGAAAAACCTCAGAAGTAGAATGAGGAACAGAACAAAGAATAATCAGACCTGAAAGATAACACAGAGCAATAAAAAAGCTCAAATAAAAGACTATGAAAAATTAAAAATACACAAACGTGGAACAACCAGAAAATATGGGCACTATGAAGGTCAAACGTCCGTATCATAGGAGAGGAAGAAGAACTCAAGAGAATAGTATTGATCAGATCTTCAACAGAATAATAGATGAAAACTTCCCCAAATAAAAATAGACAACCCATACAAAAACAAGAAGCACATAGGACCCCAAACAGACAAAATCAGAAAAGAACACCCCACGCATAATATTAGTTAAAATTAATGCCCAAAAAAAGACAAAATTCTTAGGGCTACAAAAGAAAAACAAGTCACATACAAAGGGAAAACCCATCAGAATTACAACTGACTTCTCGCCTCAAACCATGAAACAAAAGAAAAATGGAGCAAAGCATTCCAGTGTTAAGGGACTACGATAGCCAACCCAGAATACTTACCAGCAAAAATGTCGACTATACTTGAAGGAAATGAAAAATCTTCCATGACATAAACAAGATGAGGGAATACATTCTGGAAAACCAACTCTTCATAAATATGAAGCAATTCAAAGGGTAGAAGAGAGGAGCAACAACCCTCAAACACCTAGGAAAAGAAAATAATAAAACATAAACATAGGAGCAAAATCAGAGGCTAAAGCCAAATGGATAATAAATGTAAGGAAGCAACATCCATCTTTCAATTATAACCTTATATTAATGGCTAAACTCCCCAATCAAAAGCATAGACTGGGAGAAGGATTAGGAAAGAAAACCCATCTATATGCTGTCTACAAGAAACCCTCAATTTAATGACAGGCACCAACTTAAGTGAAGGGATGGAAGAAGTATTCAGAGACATGGACCAAAAAGAAAGCAGTGGGCTATTCTAATATCAGACAAAATAGACTTCAAAGACATCAAAAGAGACAAAGAGGCCACTACATCTTTATTAAGGCTGTCACAATTCCCGGCACCAAACGTATAAGCCTTCCGATCTCATCCGGCCTCAGGAACTTCAATACCCCACTTAATCCTAGACCCATCAGGAACAAAGGATAATCAGAGAGACATCCGAACTAAAATGACACAATACACCAAAAGACCTCACAGACACTATCGAATATTTCACCCAAACACCAGAGAATACACTTTCATCAGCAATGGAACATTCTCCATAGACCATATACTGGGACACAGGGAAAAACTCAACAAATAAAAAGATTGAAATAATTTTCATGCATTTCCTATCAGATAAAACTCAATACAACCACACAGAATAAACCCTACATCCTACAGAACACATGGAGACACTCTCCCTGAATAATGAATGGGTCAAAAGAAAGAAAATAAAAACATTCCTGGAACTAAATGACAATGATAAAACACAACACAGCAAAATATGGGACACTTTAAAAGCAGTCCTAAGAGGGAAGTTATTAGCTCTAAGTGCCTACATTAAAAACCAGAAAGAAAAAAAGTGAATGACCTAACACTGACACTAAAAACTTGAGAAACAACAACAATGAACCCCAAACAGAGCAGCAAGGAAGAAATAACAAAAACAGAGCAGAATCAACAAAATAAACAAACGAAAGATAAAAACCATTCAAAAACAAATGAATCCAAAAGCTGGTTCTTTGAGAGAATAAACAAGATAGACAAACCTCTACCCAGTTAACCAAGAAAGAGGGAAAAACTCCAAATCAAACAGAATCATAGTGAAAGGGGAACATCACAAAAGACAATGAAAAAATCCAGACAATTAGGTACTATCAAACTTATACTCACTAATTATTGAAAACCTAGAAAAATGGATGAATATCTGAAATCCTGGAATCACCAAAGCTCAACCAAGAAGAGATTGACAGCCTAACAGACCAATAGTACAGGAAGAATCGAAGATTAATAAGCAGCCTCTCAAACAAAAAATCCCAGGCCGTATGGTTTCACGGCAGAATTTGTATAAATATATATTTCGAAAAGACATACAACCATTATACTAAATTGTTTAGAAGGATACAAACGGAGGACTTCTCCCAGAATCCTCATGAGGCCAGCATAACGCTACTACACACAACCAGGGGAAAGAACAAAACCAAAAAGGAGAACTATAGACCCATCTCCCTAATGAACACAGATGCCAAATTCTAAACAGGATCTGGCAAAATCGCATACAGACTCACATCAAGAAAAATCATCCACCATGACCAAGTTGGATTTCATACCAGAAATGCAGGGATGGTTCAACATACGAAAATCAATAAACATCATCAAACATTAAATGGACTGAAGACAAAAACCACACCATCATATCAATTGATGCGGAGAAAGCCTTTGACAAAAAATCCAGCATCTCATGTTTAATAGTCCTGGAGGGAATTGGCCTAGAGGATCATTCCTCAGATAATTCAAGCCAGATTACAGGAAACCAACAGCCAATATCATCCTAAATGGGGAAATGACAGAAGCATTCCTTGAAGGTAGGAAACTCGCAAGGCTGCCCTGTCACCAATCCTCTTCAAATATAGTGCTGGAAACCTTGCAAAGGGCAATAAGGCAAGAAAAAGGAAATTAAAGGAGTTCTAATTGGAAAAGAGGAAATCAAACTATCCCTTTTTGCTGATAATATGATTGTCTACCTAAAGGGATGTAAGAACTCACCAGAAAACTCCTAGAAAGATTAAGAGCTTTGGTAAAGTGCAGGATACAAAATAAATCTCAAAAAATCAGTACCTTTCTTTACACACAAACAACAAGCAATGAAGAAGGATACAAAGGAGACCTTCCCACTCACAATAGCCTCAAACAAATAAAATACCTGAGAACAACCTAACCAAAGACACCAAAGGATCTCTACAACAAAAATTTAAACCCCTGAAAAAGGAAATTGAGGAAGACATCAGAAGATGGACAAACCTCATGCTCAGGGGATTGGGAAATAATATAGTAAAAATGTCCATCTACCCAAACTAAGGTACAGATTTATGCAATCCCAATCAAAAATCCCCAAGAGTTTCCTTCACAGGCTTGGAAAAAAAAATCCTCAATTCCATTTGAAAAAACAAAGACCCCAAATAGCCAAAGCAATCTGGTGTGAAAAGAGCAATACAGGGGGATGCTATACCAGACATCAAACTATACACGGGCTATAGTCATAAAAACAGCTTGGTACTGGCACAAAAACAGACCATTTGACCAATGGAATAAAACTGAAGATCCAAACCTGAGCTCATACAATTCAGCCACCTCATATTTGACAAGGGGGCCAAGAATACACAATGGAGGAGACAGCATCTTCAGCAAAGTGTTGTTGGCAAAACTGGACTCATCACTTGTAAGAATGAAATTAAACCTACTCCACCTGTACAAAGGTCAACTCCAGATGGACCAAAGACCTCAAATAGCCAAATCTCTGGAGGTGAATAGAGAGAGAGTTGGCAGCAGACTATAAAGACATAGGTGTAGGAAAAAGACTTCCTAAATCAGACAGGAGCTGCACAAGAATAAGATCGACAATTGACAAATGGACCGTCATTAAACTCAAAAGCTTCTGTACATCAAAAGGAAAGCAAAAGAGAAGTGAGGAGAAGACCCACAGAGTGGGAGGAAACTTCACAGCATACATCTGACAAAGCATTAATTTCCAGAGTATACAAGCTACTCAAAAAACAAAAGAAGAAAGAAACAAATGAATCACTCAAAAGATGGAGCAAGATCTGAATAGAGACTTCCACAGAGGAGGAATTAGAGATGGCTGAAAACATTTAAGAACTGTTCAAACATCTCTAGATAATTAAGGAAATGCAAATTAAAACCACTTTTGAGATATCACCTTTACTCCAATAAGACTGGCTAGGATCAGGAACACGAATGTACCAATGCTGGAGAGGTTGGGGGAAGGGAACACATCCATTGCCTGGTGGGAAATGTAAACTAGTAAGCCACTATGGAAAACAGTGTGGAGAACCCTTAAAAGACTCAAAATGAGCCTTCCATTTGACCCAGTCATACCAACTCCTGGGTATTAACCCACAAGACACAACTTACTGCAAAGATACATGCACAGCTATGTTATTGCAGCTCTGTCACAATAGCAAAAAGCTGGAACAGCCCAGGTGCCCCTCAACTGACCGAGTGGATAGAGAAAATGTGGTAACATGTATACAAATGGAGTTCTATGCAGCAGTAAAGAGGGGACAACATCATGAACTTTGCTAGGTAAATGAGTAGACGACTGGAAGACATTATGTTAAGTGAATAAAACAAGTCCCAGAAATAACAAACGACAAATGGTGTCCCTCATATGTGGATGCTAGTACCACAACCAGACAATATAAATATTTCTCAAATGAGAGGGATGCTAGTCAAATAGAAACAACAAAAGAAAGACTGCATCAGAAAAACTGAAAATGGTGAATTGGGAAAGGGGGAATGGTGGGAGAGGGACACAACGGATGTATATTCCAATCAAGGCATATTTAATTGATGTGAGTTCATCAAGTACTCAGTTTCACCTAGACACTGTCTACAAGATACATGGTGGTTTAGGACTAGTAAAAGTAAATAATTGTGTAATTAACAACATTGGTTTACAAGACTCTGAGTAAAAACGGTAATGCATTCTGAGTTAAATGTAGAATAATTTGCTGTTGTCCCACATTGTGTTTACAACAAAATCTTGTAACAGCAACTTTGGGATTAATGTATGCAAGAAAATGTTCTCTATATATTCTCTGTTGTACAAGTATCCCTTTGTAGCATTCTCTTTAAGATGATTAACAAGCAAAAATTAAGTTTGCTTCCAATGTAATCAATATATATGTTCACACCCAAGAACAAACATGGGTGAACTTTAGAGAAATCTTGCCTTGATTCCACCCTAGTAGTTATGTATACATACAACTGTCTTCCTGGAACTCATGGGTTAAAAAAAGGGGGGAGTACAAGATATGACATGAAACCATTTCTAGTCAATAAACCTTGCAATTTCAAATCTTAAAACTATATGGGAAAAGATATTGTTTGTTCCAAGCAGGACAGTAAACGTCACCAACTTAACAGAATGAAAAAGAGAGATACAGCTTTATCATTGAGTAGGATGTATCAAAAGTGGCAACAGAAAGTTGGGACCAACGTCTGAACACTGAAAAGAAGAAA
>VZQC01007033.1:1422153-1455198 GCA_009823505.1 Rhizomys pruinosus | reverse complement strand
AAAAAAAAAAACCTGAAAGATGCAGGACAGTTATGGCGGAATGCATGATCTGGGGTGGGGTGGGGGTGGGGGGGAAGGGAAAGGGAGGTGTGCCTGGTCTGAATTGGAAAATGATGTATGGAATGCACAAACCATCAATAAAGATTAAATAAAAAAAAAAAAAAGAGAAGTTCTGAGTATGAATTTGCCCTGTTCTATGCTTTATTCCAGGTTAGAGTGTGAATAGACTGCCTACCTAAGTCCTGCCTTGAACCAGAATTTTTTCCCTTAATTTGCTGTGGATTGGAGATAAAATTAACTGTATACTTAGCAGAAAATTATGGTCTATTTGGTGCCAAATTCTTTGCTTTTATTCTCCTGAACATCTGGGCTTATGTAATATTCAATGGTTCACAAAGTAAAGAAAAACAAGTATTTCTTTACTTTTGCTTATAATTTTTAGATCCTAGCCTAAAACTCAAATGTATTATATCTTATAAGATACATATGATTTCAAAACACCTGTAAGCATAACCTGAGAGTTCCTGCATATCCATCCATCCATCACAACAGAATTTTATACCATATGCAGTGCCTCGTAAACACTAATCGATTTGTATAGATTAAACGAAAACACACTTGGTGCTGAAGAGATGACTCAGTGGTTAAAAACACTGGCTGGCCTTGCTGAAGATGAAGGTTCAAATCCCAGCACCCACATGGCAGGTGTCTGAGGCCCTTTTCTGACCACCATGGACGCCACATGGGTGCACTTATTCACATGCAGGCATAACACTCAGACACATAAAAAATGAAGAAAAACACAGTATTTAAGTCAGTAAGCCAGCTTGAACAAAAGATTAGAAACAGACATACATATCAGCCAAGACGATTGATTGTTAATATCACAGTACTGAATGTCTTTAAATTCTAGTACTACATCACTAAAAAAGTATTGGAGTCACATAATAGACTTGTGATTCTGTAATTAAGTGAGAACTAACTCATCTTTGACTTATAATTGAAAAATAAATATTTAAACCATATTCCTGAGGAGGTTAAGAACATGTGAAATAGGTCAAACATGAACAAAATATGGCACAGACAGTTTTTCAGAACTCAGATGCTCTTAATATCGCATCACATATGATGTTTAAAATTATTCTTATTAACTTATGTCACTCGTGCCTTTGCAGGTCAAGGTGTCCAAACAGCAGCTTATCCATTAAAATCCAGCAGAGCAGGACAAGGTTAAAGCTAATCAGACTTTTATAGCACCAGCATGTTGAGTTTTATTAGAATATAAAATAACACCCTAATATTTTTGTGATTGTGAAACTAAAAGACTTATTGAAGAAATTTTAGGGCAAAGAAAAAGGAAATAATTTAAATACTTAAACACTTTTAAGATAAGAAAAGCCAATATGGAATTTTCAAAGTCATAACTACTGCTAACATTTAGATATAAACATTCCAACTTTGTATCAATTTATAAGCATATATATTGACCTCACCCGAAGTCTAAGGTATTTGAATATGTGGTATATGATCCCCAGTTTATGGTACTGGTTGGGGAGATTTAAGAGCCTCAGCCTTGCTGAAGGAGCTATGGTCCCTATTTCGAGACTACTGGTGCACAGCTTTTTCCCACTTCTAGTTTGGCTTCCCTGCTTCCTGTCCATGGTTGAAAATCTGTGTTTTCAGCTTTAGGCTGCTTTCTGCCATGCCCTAATATCATGAGGGACTCTCATCCTTCTAACCATGTCATTTTCATTTAAAAAATGATTATAACATGTACTGGCCCATGATTATTCCTTCCTTTAAAATATATACATTTTAAGTATTGATTTTTTTCCTTTTTTTCAATATGAATTGCACTACAATACTCTTTTAACTATATGTCTACATCTAAAGAAAGGTAAACCTATGGTAACATTAGAAAGACAAGTTTATGAAAATGAATTATGAGGAAAATTATGATGACTTTAATATAATTTGAATAATGCTCACATGTTCAGTGAAGGTGTGATTAAAAACCATGAATATGGTGTGAAAGATGACTGAAAAGTAATTGATAGAAAATGCTAAAATAAATAATTTATGCCTTGATTTTGCTATCCCTAATCTTCAGTTACCTGAGTCCCAATTGCTGCCCATGCATCACAGAAGCCAACAGGAAGTGTGCAAATTCTTGGTGATGATAAAGTGAACTTGTTGATAATATTTCATAAATTAACACTGGGACGGGAAGTGCCTTACAAGTGCACAAAGATTAGCAAGGAAACATAATATCAATATGATATAGTTGTACTTTCCATTATATTCATTTTATTAATTAAATTAGTGCCATTTGTGAACTGGAAAAATATTTTTCAACACACTTATTCCCCAGGAAAATACTGAGTGGCCAGATAGAGCAGGACGGCACAGGCTTGGGAGACCAACGTAGCTTCTGGCGAGGATTAAGCATACATCTCCCTGCCCATGGTCCAGATGGGGCTGCAGGGCTCCAGAGGCAAAGTTGTACACAAGGAGTGGATCCACATCCCCAAGCTGGGCGGCTTGGCCAAGAATATTAAGAACAAACCCCTGTAGGAGATCTGTTGGTTCTTTCTACACATTAGAGAATCCAAAATTATTGACATTTTACTAGTAACATCACTTAAGGACAAGGTTTTAAAGATCTTGTCAATGAAAAACCAGATTCTGGTTGGAAAGCAGACCGGGTTCAAGGCTTTGGGGAAATATACTAGTCATGTTGGGCATGGTGTTAAGTGCTCCAAGGAGGTAACCACTGCCATACAAGGGGCCGTCATCTTGGCAAATCTTCCGTTGTCCTTGTTCACAGAGGCTACTGGCGAAACAAGATGTCTAAGCATCACACCACCCTGTGCAAGGTAACAGACCTCTGTGGCTCTCTGCTGAGCCTCGGCCCTGCCCTAGAGACGCTAGCATCATCTCTGCTCCTTTGTGTGAGAAACTGCTGCTGCTGCTGCACCCCTCCCGTGTGTCCTGCCCCCCCTCCTTGGTGCAAAGTCTTTGCAACCCTGCTGTGGAGCGGAGCGGCTCCTTCCATGTAAGCAGTACTCATGACCACTGCACCTCAGCCAGGGGATGAACTGCCACCTGAGCAAGTTTACTAAATCCAACTTGGTGCCATCTCGGACTTACAGCTGCCTGACCTCTGACCTCTGGAAAGACACTGTATCCATCAAGTCTTCCTATGAAGAACTCACCAATCATCTTGTGAAAGCCTACCCCAGAGTTTCTATGCAAAGGACTCAGGCTTCAGGTGTGGTTACAACATAGGGTTTTTAATATTTAAAATTTATTTTTTTAATTCTTTGACAATCTCACATAGTGTCTTTCAATCATAATCTGCAACTGCACTAGGACTTACAGGCATCCCATTTTTCCATGAAATTTATGTTTTATAGTTTTTAATCCCACCACAACCAAGTCCAACAGGTGTTGACCAGATACTCTTGGTTATTGAACCTACTGCAGATTGTGGTCAGTCTACCAGGAGCATCATCCTTAAAGAAGACTGACTCTTCCCTTTCCAGGAGATATCGAACCCTAATAGCTACTCAGTTAGGGGTGGGAGCTGCTACCCACTTCCCTGACCACATGAGGGGATTTTGTCTGGCTTGAACCCAACTGTACATACTGTCTTGATTGCTAACAGTTCCTATGTATAACCCTCAATGTTGTCTGGGAAACACTGTTTCTTTGTATTCGTCTACCACCACTGGATCTAACAATCTCCATTTTCTGAGAACTTTCTAAAGATTGTGGGGAGGGATATGACATAGATGTACCACCTGCTTATGGCTAAATGCTCTGCAACCTCGGGTTCTCTGTACAATGTCCAGTTGTAGGTTGTTGTTCTTCTATGTCTTTGAGTCACATGTGACTGCATTCCTCACACTGTCCTTCCCTTCTTGGCTCAGCTCCAGGAATTGTCTCCTGCCTGCAGGCCGACAGTCTCCAGGCTTAGCTCCTGCAAGAATGGGGGAGGGAAAACCACAGGAGATCACCCATGGAAATGGACAGACTCACACACAGAGCCAGGGAGGATAGGAACTCCCTTTATTTTCTGTCAGTGAGGTCTATATATTGGAGGCTACTCTGCTCTGGGCAAGGAAGTAGGGAGCAGGCAGAAGGGAGGGGTGAGCCACCTTGGTTCTAATGGGGGGGCTGCAGAGCTCCAGTTTGTGCAACAGGTAACTAGAGGTGTGACATTTTGCTCAATGCCTCAAGGGAAGGGGCCTGGAACTTTGCAGAGATAGGATGAAGCAAGAATCATTGTAATATCCCAAATCTTCCTGCTACAGATAACTCTGAAAGTTCACAGATATATCAGATAACTGGAGATCTTCCAGGACAGGTCTTACAAGTTCTCACTTCAAGCCACACACAAAGTTTCACTGCCAAAATAGGTCTCTGTGTTAATTACCTTCTCCTGCAAGAAGCAGCTTTTCTGATGAAGGTTGAGAGATGCACTAATATGTGGGTGGGAGTACCAATAAGGAGTCATTTCAATACATTTTATGTATATTAGAGTATTAATATCAGGTTCTCCCTTAAGCCCCATGACCTGTCTACCCACAGGATTTTGGTGCTGATAACCACGCCTGGTAGGGGATCAGTCTAGTGTAGTGGACCTTAAGTCCAATCTAAAAGTGGTTGGTAACTCCCATAACATTCATGCCACTCTTGTGTTATTGAGCATGTCTTGCCAGGCCAGTAGTAACTGCAGCTCACAGGGTTCACAGCTGGTAAGAATGATTATCATTTTTCACATGGCTGCAGAGGACATGAATCTTAGAGAAAACCCCAAGACTGCCACATCCATAGACAAATGTAATTTATTTCTATGGGCAAAATATGTATTCTTGTATTTACAGACAAGTATCCCAGTCACCACTCACCAAAGAAGATTCTTTTGGACCAGACAGAGACTATTACAGAGTATCACAAGCACACATTTTCTGTGAAATGTCCAAGCCTAAGTGGCACATCTACAAAGCAAACTCTATGTCTAAAGCTCACAAAACACAGAACAAGAGGTAAAGAGGACACTAATGAATCTCTCGATTCTCATTAATGAAGTTCCCTTGTGAAGAGAGGGCCAGGAACGCAGAAGGACACAAGTGGTGAAAGCATAGAGAGTAAGAATCTACAGAGTCCTTGGACAGGACTCCTATACTAAACTGCATCCACCCAGGGATCAGGGACCACTGAAGAAGATGGAGAGGAATGATTAGAAGAGCCAGGAAGGAGGTGCATGATCATATGGAAATAGAGTCCTACACACTCCCGGGACCTTGCTCACATGAACCTCCAGCAACGGTGTAGCATGCACAAGACCTATGTAAACTCAAGCAGACAAAACCCCAGCTCAGAACTGTGGAAATGGGGCAATAAGACCTAATCTTAGTCTGAGACTTATTGGCAGCTGATTACTGCTGGGTGAGGAAGAGCTGATGTTCTTAAAGGGAAGGACTCTAGATAAGGTGAGTAGATCCCAGTGAATAGACTTGCACCTTGCCTGGAGGAACATCTTGAGACACTTAACTTCAGAGGATTAGCCTTAACACAGATGACAGAATGTCTGAATTCCAATGATGGGGCAATGGAAGGGGTCTGAGATACTCTGTATAAAATACACAAAAATTCAATTAAAAAATGTACAGCCCGGCATGGTGGCACACGCCTTTAATCCTAGTACTTGTGAGGCAGAGGCAGGTAGATCTTTATGAGTTCAAGGCCAGCCTGGACTACAGAGTGAGTTCCAGGGCAGCTGGGGCTACAGGGAGACCCTATCTTGAAAAGACCAAAAACAAACAAACAAACAAACAAAATTTTACAAAAAAATTATTACTTTTCTTCTTCAGTAGTTTGCATGGTACCTTGTAGCACTTTGAAAGATAGCAAGATAATCAGTAGGGATGAAGATTTCAGGTCAGTCCCAGCTTGAGCTCTCTGTGTCCTATGACTCAAGTATTATTGGGGGGGGGTGGAAAGGTCTTGTGTGTGTGTGTGTGTGTGTGTAACAATAATAGTTAAAAAAAGAGATGGTCATGAATTTGAGGTATATTGTTAAAAATTTTATAGCACTTGTATTATATCTGTATAAGATATTTTGAAATAACATGTTTCCTTTTTCCTTAAACTTAAATAATATTTAATATGTTTTCAAATGTGTTTAAATAGCATGGAATAACTCACTTTAAAAAAAATCATATATTTTTTCAAATCGATAAACCAGTACTCATTCCTAAAGAAGTTGAGATTTAGTTAAATAGAATTACCAAAAAGTATTTCTTTTCATAATCTCAGAAAAATTATATTTGCATTTCAAAACTTGTAGTACATGGATATGATAAATTCAAATTTACTTCCTTAAAATGAGTCACATATTAAAACAAGTCATAGTCATTCGTGGATTTTTTTTGAGGCAGGGGAAGTGCTTTTATGACTGTGTAAGAAAATGTTTTCTATGTCAGTAATAAATGGCAGTTATGGAATTTTGGTAGCAGATGCTTTTAGCCATGCACATGAAATGCATGAATATTTTTCCACTTAGATTAGCCCATGCTATACTATGTCAGTGGAGAAAATGGTAATAGGATTTCTCTTGCATGCCTGTCATGTATGAAATATTGTGTCCACTTTATAACATTAAACGGATGAATGAGATCAGACAGTGTTTAAATAGAGTGACTACAGAGAAGGTTTCTTCAAAAGAAACTACAGTGGTCACTGTAATGCTTAAAAAACAATTCTTACTTCCAGTCAGCTCGGTTTCACATTTTAGGACAGCTGTTTTCACATCAGACCAGGAGACACTCGGTTTTAAATGTCAAAATATGGAATACTTGGCCACAAAGCTGGGGCAATTCCTCCAATCCCCTATAAAACAACATAAAGACAGACAAGGATATGCCTTAGAAGTGCTATGTATTAAACTGAATTTTTTTTCAAGGGATTAACTGTACTTGGCTAACAATGTCAAAATGTGCTGCTTACGAGTTGGCACTGGGCTTGCTTTCTCTGCAACTGGATCACAGCCTTAATTAGGGTAGTATAATAGGTCTGCCCCATTAGACTGACTTTGAACATTGTAGAAATTACTCTGTGAAGATGATTTCCCATAGTAAGTTCAATGGGGTCCAGTGGTATTCAAAAACCCATCCATATATGTATGCAGCACAGGACACACACATATGAATATACAAGAATTCCCATGTTATATGCATTCAGTTACACATGACTGCACATAGACTTGACCACAATATTCAAATACACGTGTTCATTAGTTCACATGCATGTAGGACAGGGAGGTGGGTCACTGCATTCTGCTTCCTTCATAATCACTAAGGATATTTCTTTTTCTCTACTCAATTGGCTTCTTCAAATAAGATACTTTTAACAGAAATTTCATGATAGATATTCATTAACTTGCAGTTCACCTTTACTTTCTTCTGCCAGTTTTTCAGAAACAAATGCATTGGGTTTGCTACATTTCTCCTCTGCCCAGTTGTTCTTGGAATCTTTGAACTGTGCATTAAGGAACCACAAGGACCCCATTCTCTTCCTCTGAGAATAGAAATTCTTTGGCCCACCAGCACTTGTGTGGTCTTAGAGCTTTTAAAAACACGGAAGGAGGGGAACAATGAAAACGTATATGATACCACAGAGCTGTAAGCAGTCTTTGAATTTGGGGGTAACAGAATGCCCCCCTGTTGGCCCCGTCTTGCTCTAATTTTCTTCCAACTTTGAAATTTTTGCTTCTGAATCACCAGCATAGCAACCATTGTTTTTGTCCTAAGATGGAGAATAGCCTGCTGCCTTGGATACTGCCTGTGGGTTTTTTGTTTTTGTTGTTTTGTTTTGCTTTGTTTTGTTTGTATTTCCCTTGCTTACTGCCTCCATCGCAATAATTATGGTATGACTAGAACACTACCTGACACCCTTATCACACACATAGCTTAGAGCAGCTGGAGAGGCTGGGGACACACCCCTTCTTTCCTCCATGTGTTATAAGCATAGCTCAGCCTGACAGGGAGGCTGGTGTAACAATCATACCTGTCCACTTCAGTGAGGCCAGTGCTTCTCAAACTCAGCCTCCTATTCTAACCTCAGTGCCAAGGTCATGCCTTTGGAATCTACATTTATGCACCAGCTATGGACCACACAAAACTGGTTTTCAGGGATTAGAGCCATGGCTCAGTGGTTAAGAGCACTGGCTGCTCTTGCAGAGGACAGTGGTTCGATTCCCAGTACACACATGGCAGCTAACAACCATTCCTAACTCCAGTTCCAGGGAATCTGACCTCCTCAGACATTACATGACACAGATGCACTTACACACATGGAGGAAATATACGCATATACATAAAATAATAAATATGCATTTTTAAATATGAAAATCCTAAAATAAGGTAAGTGGAATGAGTCTTGGCTTAAAACATAAAATATAAGAAAAACTAATAAGTTTTATTTCTGTTTTTATCAGTTTATCATTTTGGGAAAAACCTAAGATTGACCCAGGATGAAAAGAAAGCAAAAGTAATTATTTTATAATTGCACTAATATAGTACAATTAGTGTTACTATTTTGCATAATTAGAATAATCTCTCATGAGAAGGTAAAGTGTCCCCTCTTAGGAAGGGTTAGAGTTAGACAAATTATTTATTGTTATATTTATTTTATGTGTATGATTGTACTGCCTACATGTGTGTAAGTGGACCTGTGTCATGCAATGCCAGAAAAGATGAGAGGGGGCCATGGAATCCGCTGGAATTGGAATTAGGAACAGTGGTTAGCTGCCGTGTGGGTGCTGCCAACTGAAAACAGCTCCTAGGCAAGAGCAGAGCCGTCTCTGCTGAGCCATCTCTTCAGCACTCTGAAATAATATATTTTTAAGTGCCAGTAAGTTCATGGCCCTAGTGAAGGACAGTGTGGTCCATTAAGATCATCCACATGCAACATAAAACCACCAAAGACTCTTCCTAAAAGGAAGATGTGCCAGAGTCTAGTTCTTTTCTTGAATTTCAAAGTAAAATCGTGAATTTAGTCCTAGAAAGATTTTACTACAATTTGTGGGTGACATAAAGCCATTTATTAGATATTAAAAACTATAAAACCAAACCAGAATATAGTAGATTTTTGTGTCTAAAGCTATGTCACTCTTTTTATTTATTTTCAGATATTTCATTTATTATTTTTATTTTATGTGTTTGAGACTACTACCTGAATGTATATAAGTGCGCTGCACCCCTGTTTGAAGAAAGGGTCAGATTCCTTGAAACTGGGGTTACAGAGGATTGTTAGCTCTCATGTGGGTGCTGGGAATCGAACCTGGGACTCTTCAAAAGCAGCCAGTGCAGGGTTGGGTGAGGTGCCTGGGAGAGCAGCTGATCAGATCACTGTAGCAGAAAGACTTCTAGAGGAAATTACACAAAGGAGAGGATGAGCATGGTTTAAGAAGCCTGGAAAAGGAAAGTGCCCAGTGGGCATGACAGTACAAATATGTATATATATGATAGTAGTTCAAAGTCCTTGCAGGGAAGCCAGAAAAGGAGGTGAACATCGGCAGGGTTGAGAGATTGCCAGGCAACAATGGCAGAAACAGCACAGACTTCTACTTTTTCTCCCATTTAAATAATTCCAAAGGTTTGCTAATGGCATAACCCATAATTAAAAGTATACCATGAAACACAAAGACATTACCATTGTTTTCAAATCCTCAGAGCAAATATATGAGACTAAATGCTAACCCCGGAAATAGAATTTAAGCCTAGCTGTGGGAAAATTACTAAGAAAAATATTTATGTAATTAATAACACAAAAAAGGAATCAGATCCATGAGATGAGTCACTGACAGCAAAACAAAACAAAGACCACCACATATAAGCCTAAAGGCACTTCAAAGAAACAGAAATTATACAGGGAAAAGAAATCCCCATGTATGTAAATAAAAACAAATTATTAATACCCTGAGAAACTGAAGAAAATGTGGCATGTGGGAACTAGGCAGAGCCCATGGTAGCATGAACATGTGAAATATCTAAGAGATAAAAATAGTACTTTGAAATTATGTGCACTATAGAAAACATCTTCAAAAGAATGTCTAGAATTCTTGTTGAGGAAGGCCTTTAAAAACAGCTAAACAGAGTAAGAAACAAGTAAAGAAAAAAACATTAGGAAAAAAGTTTTACAGCTAAAAGCGTCCAGTTTTTAGTTAACAAGGAAATAAGAAAAAGGAGACAATTAAGAGTCCGAAGGCATCAAAGGAATACTTCAGTCACATTTCCTGGACAATACAGATTTCTAGACAAAAAGAAGCAGAGAAAAAGAAGATCCAACAGGAACTCACAGCAAGAGATGGAAATAGAATTACACAAAGTAATTCTGCTGAGAACTTTCAGCATAGTGTGTACAAAGGAGAGGTCTAACAGATTAGAACCAGATCATATTTAGAAGATCAAAGGGCAGAATGGCTGTGGTCTTCTCAGCCAGTGTGAAAGCCTGGGAAACAGCAGGACATGCCTTCATAACAACAATTGCCATCAAAGATTCCATACTTTACCATCTACAAAGGCTAACATATCTCCAAAACTGATTTTTATCTTTAACATTTTGTATTAAGTGTTGCTCTAAGAATTCACTCTCCCTTTAAAGATGAAGTGCTAAGAGACAGCTATGGAAATTAGAAACCATAATATAAGGAGGAATGAAGAGGCTCACTGCCATAATGTTTAAGTGTGGCAGTGTTCGCAGAGGCAAGAACAAGAGTGAAAAGATCTCCCAACTGTGGGAGAGATCCTTTTGAGTAGTATCCAATGCTTCTATCTACACCTACTCAAAGGAGTAGATCCTGGGTGAATGGATTAATAAGTAGACCTTGAAAATAAGCAAGTCAAATCCTCAACCCCACCCTCCAAATAATATTCACCAACATTAACTACAAGGGGAAACTGAAGAGGGAGAGAATGGGAGAAACAGTATAGACAAATTTCAAGGAGTTTTCCTAAGAACAACCAAGAAGGTAAATGGAGTCTGGAAGGTAGGAGTTGAAAGAGTTAAAAACATTAGTGGATATTCTGTTTGTTTCATGTACAAATCTGCTAAGAGAGGTCTCCAGTGTATGGAAAGATCCCTGGGTGTTTGAGGTTGACATTGCAAGTGACATATCCAGAGAGAAACAGGGCATGAGGCCTGCTGGTAGAAGAGCAAGCTGAATTTGAGGGTGAGGAGGTCCCCCTGCTGTTTAATTAGCAGAGAGGTGGGGTGAACTACAGTCAAGGAAGGTGCCAGTCAACTGAGAGGTGCCCTGAACTAAAGACAGAACTGCATTTTCTTTTAAAACCATTGGGGGTTTGGGGGGCTGGATAGATGGCTCAACGGTTAAGAGCACCTATGAGCACTGACTGCTCTTTCAGAGAACCCAGGTTGGATTCCTAGCACCCACATGGCGGCTAAGAACCGCCTTTAGGCTGGCCTGGTGGAGCACGCCTTTAATCCTAGCACTCGGGAGGCAGAGCCAGATGGATCTCTGTGAGTTCAAGGCCAGCCTGGTGTACAGAGTGAGCTCCAGGACAGCTAGGCAGCTAGGGCTACAAGGAAACCCTATCTCAAAAAAAAAAAAAAAATTATAATATATATATATTTTTGTTGTTGTTGTTGTTTATTGTTTATGCCTTGAAGCTTTCACATTCCTCCCAGGTACCCATCTAGGTTATATCTAGTTAAACGCACCATACAGTTCATAGAAATGTAAAAATTGGGGGCTAAAGAGATGCCTCAGTAGTTAAGAGCACTAGCTGCTCTTGCAGAAGACACAGGTTTCTCGGTATCCATAACTTCAGTTCCAAGAGATCTGATGCTCTCTTCTAACTTCTGAAGGCACTGATGCACTTACATTAATGCACTCACATACACATAAAATAAAAATAAAATTAAAAAAAATATATATAAAAAGTCAATGATTCTTGGTTTGGTTTTGTAATAGGGGTGATAAGTGGGGAAGACAAGACAAATGTCTGGTGAAACTGGACTTGTTAAATACAAGCTGAGGTTAAGAACACCAGCTGTTCTTGCAAAGGACCCGGGTTGATTCCCAGCACCCACATGGTGGCTAAGAACCGTCTTTAACTCCAGTTCCAGGGGAATCCGACGCCCTCTTCTGACCTCTGCGGCATTGCACAACACGGGTGCACCAACCTACATGTGGACAGTACATTCATACACATAAAAAATAANTCAGACCCAAATATCATACTAAAGTCTTGGGTATCACTAGCCAAAGTATGTTAATGCAGGAGCTCTGCCATCAGCACTGGATTGTTCTACAGGGGATGTTGGCCAGGGGATCCAAGGCCCCCAAAAAGGTAAGGGCTCCTTGCCCCTAAGTTGGGATACCTGCAGGAGGAGCGGCGATAAGACCCTGCTGCCAAAGAACTTACTTAACATGGGAGGGATTTATTGAGACCGCACATGCAAGGGTACAGATGGCCTCTGGAATGCCAGAGAGTTTTCCCAAAGGCCACTAAACCAATAACGCAAAATACGGGTTGGTCTCCCTGAGTCAAGCACGACTCCACCACCAGCACCAGCTAAACCTCACCTGACTGGAACCTTACTGTGCAGCCGAGGCAGCCACATGCCTGTACATCAAAAATCTAATTGGATGTTGCTCTCTCTCTGGATGGAATAAAACCCATGGCCTGATGCCACCACTCCCTACATCCTCTACAGGTACGGAGATGTCAAAGCACAGTAGACCCTGTTATATTTATCCGGGGCAAAAAGGGTTAAATGTAATTCATGAATTCAAATATATCCAAAATATCTGATCTTGCCAAAGTAACCTACCATAACTATTAGTGCTGCTTAAATACCATATATTAATTGCTGTGCTTCATTAGTCGGATCGAACAGGTTACTCCTGAACAAACTGTCAGCCATGAAAGGAAACAGCCAGAATTGACCCGAATCCAAGTCAACATATCCAGAGAGAGAGGACAGTTTACTTCTCATCCACCTGTGCCCTTTTCTAGCCTAGGGAACAATCTGAGCGAAAGAGGGGGCGTGGTAGATAGAATGTAAGGGCTGAGATTGGGTGAATGTTTGAAACTACAGCGTGTAGTCTGGACACTCACTTGACCATCTTGATTGAACAAAACAACCTGTCAATCTCCACTGAATGGTGGGACTTGTGGGGGTTTGGGCACCACCAGGTCTATAGATGGTTTGCACAAAGGATGCTATACTCAGGATCTCACTTATACTTAACCAAAAGAAAAAAAAAAAAAAACCTGACCAATGAAAAGCTTGCAGGACAGTTATGCGGAATGCATGATCTGGGTGGGTGGGGGTGGGGGGGATGAAGGGAAAGGGATGTGTGCTGGTGGAATTGGAAAATGATGTATCGAATGCACCAAACATCAATAAAGATTAAATAAAAAAAAACAAAAAGAGAAGTTATGAGTAGCATTGCCTTGTTCTATGCTTTATTCCAGGTTAGAGTGTGAATAGACTGCCTACCTAAGTCCTGCCTTGAACCAGAATTTTTTCCCTTAATTTGCTGTGGATTGGAGATAAAATTAACTGTATACTTAGCAGAAAATTATGGTCTATTTGGTGCCAAATTCTTTGCTTTTATTCTCCTGAACATCTGGGCTTATGTAATATTCAATGGTTCACAAAGTTAAAGAAAACCAATGTATTCTCTACTTTGCTTATTAATTTTCTATATCCTGCCTAAAACTCAAAGGTATATTATACTTCTTATCAGATTAAATCATGATTTCAAAAAAATCCTGAAGCATACCTGAGAGTTCCTGAATTCCACCATCCATCACAACCCCCGAATTTTATACCATATGCGCTGCCTCGTAAAACACTCCTCGATTTGTATAGATTTAAACGAAAACCCCACTTCGATGCGAAGAGATGATTCAGTGTGTTAAAAACATGGCTGGCCTTGCTGAAGGATGAAGTCATAATTCAGCACCCACATGGCAGGTGTCTGAGGCCCTTTTCTGACCACCATGGACGCCACATGGGTGCACTTTATTCAATATGCAGGCCCATAACAACTCAGACACATAACAATGAAGAAAAACACAGTATTTAAGTCAGTAAGCCAGCTTGAACAAAAGATTAGAAACAGACATACATATCAGCCAAGACGATTGATTGTTAATATCACAGTACTGAATGTCTTTAAATTCTAGTACTACATCACTAAAAAAGTATTGGAGTCACATAATAGACTTGTGATTCTGTAATTAAGTGAGAACTAACCTATTCTTTGACTTATAATTACAAAAATAAATATTTAAAACCCTATCTGAGGAGGTTAAGAACATGTGAAATAGGTCAAACATGACAAAATATGCAAAGACAGCTTTCAGGAAACTCAGATTCTTTAATATGCACACATATGATGTTTAAAATTTATTCTCTATTAACTTATGTTCCTCGTGCCTTTGCAGGTCAGGGTTCAAACAGCCAGCTTCATGAAATCCAGCCCGAGCACGGACAAGGTTAAGTAATCAGGGACTTTCTCGCACACAGCATGTTGAAGTTCTATTAGAATCTAAAATTACCCACTCATATTCTTTGTGATTGTGAACCTAAAAGGACTATTGAGAAATTTCTAGGGCAAAAGAAAAAGGAAAAATAATTAAATCCTAAACACTTTTAAGATAAAGAAAAGCCAATCTTGGAATTTCAACTATAACTATGCTTAAACATTTAGCATATAATAACATTCCAACCTTTGTATCAATTTCTAAGCATCTATATTGACTCACCGAATCTAATGGTATTGAATATGTGGTATATTGATCCCAGTTAATGGTACTGGTTGGGGAGATGTAAGAGCCTCCGCCTTGTCTGAAGGCAGCTATGGTTCCCTATTTCGAGCCTTACTGGTGCACAAGCTTTTCTTACCACTCTAGTTTGGCCTTCCCTGCTCCTGTCCATGTTTGAAAATCCGTGTGTTTCAGCATTTAGCTGCTTTCGCAGCCCTAATTATCTGAGCGGCCTCTTATCCCTCTACCCAGTCATTTTCATTAAAAATGATTAAAACTTGTATGGCCCATGATTATCCTTCTTAAAAATGACACATTTTACTATTGATTTTTTTTTCCTTTTTTTCAATATGAATTGCACTACAATACTCTTTTAACTATATGTCTACATCTAAAGAAAGGTAAACCTATGGTAACATTAGAAAGACAAGTTTATGAAAATGAATTATGAGGAAAATTATGATGACTTTAATATAATTTGAATAATGCTCACATGTTCAGTGACGGTGTGATTAAAACCATGAATTGTGTTGAAAGATCTGACTGAAAAGTCATTGCTAAAATATTCTTTAAAATAAATAATTATATGCCTGATTTTGCTATCCCTAATCTTCAGTTACCTGAGTCCCAATTGCTGCCCATGCATCACAGAAGCCAACAGGAAGTGTGCAAATTCTTGGTGATGATAAAGTGAACTTGTTGATAATATTTCATAAATTAACACTGGGACGGGAAGTGCCTTACAAGTGCACAAAGATTAGCAAGGAAACATAATATCAATATGATATAGTTGTACTTTCCATTATATTCATTTTATTAATTAAATTAGTGCCATTTGTGAACTGGAAAAATATTTTTCAACACACTTATTCCCCAGGAAAATACTGAGTGGCCAGATAGAGCAGGACGGCACAGGCTTGGGAGACCAACGTAGCTTCTGGCGAGGATTAAGCATACATCTCCCTGCCCATGGTCCAGATGGGGCTGCAGGGCTCCAGAGGCAAAGTTGTACACAAGGAGTGGATCCACATCCCCAAGCTGGGCGGCTTGGCCAAGAAAGAATATTAAGAACAAACCCCTGTAGGAGATCTGTTGGTTCTTTCTACACATTAGAGAATCCAAAATTATTGACATTTTACTAGTAACATCACTTAAGGACAAGGTTTTAAAGATCATGCCAGTGCAGAAGCAGACTCTGGCTGGCCAGTGGACCAGGTTCAAGGCTTCTGTTGCCATTGGGGACTACTACGGTCTTGTTGGTCTGGGTGTTAAGTGCTTGGAGGTAGCCACTGCAATTCAAGGGGCCGTCATCTTGGCAAATCTTCCGTTGTCCTTGTTCACAGAGGCTACTGGCGAAACAAGATGTCTAAGCATCACACCACCCTGTGCAAGGTAACAGACCTCTGTGGCTCTCTGCTGAGCCTCGGCCCTGCCCTAGAGACGCTAGCATCATCTCTGCTCCTTTAGGGTGAGAACCTGCTGCTGCTGCCCACCCTCCCGTGTGTCCTGCCCCCCCTCCTTGGTGCAAAGTCTTTGCAACCCTGCTGTGGAGCGGAGCGGCTCCTTCCATGTAAGCAGTACTCATGACCACTGCACCTCAGCCAGGGGATGAACTGCCACCTGAGCAAGTTTACTAAATCCAACTTGGTGCCATCTCGGATTACAGCTGCATTGACTCTTGACCTCTGGAAAGACACTTGTATCCATCAAGTCTTCCTATGAAGAACTCACCAATCATCTTGTGAAAGCCTACCCCAGAGTTTCTATGCAAAGGACTCAGGCGGGGCTTTCAGGTGTGGTTACAATGGGTTTTAATATTTAAAATTATTTTTTTAATTTCCTTAAATCCATCCTAGTTGTCTTTCAATCATAATCTGCAACTGCACTAGGACTTACAGGCATCCCATTTTTCCATGAAATTTATGTTTTATAGTTTTTAATCCCACCACAACCAAGTCCAACAGGTGTTGACCAGATACTCTTGGTTATTGAACCTACTGCAGATTGTGGTCAGTCTACCAGGAGATACATTCTTAAAGAAGACTGACTCTTTCTTTCCAGGAGATATCGAACCCTAATAGCTACTCAGTTAGGGGTGGGAGCTGCTACCCACTTCCCTGACCACATGAGGGGATTTTGTCTGGCTTGAACCCAACTGTACATACTGTTTTGATTGCTAATTTCCTATGTGTAACCCTTCCACTGTGTTGGGAAACACTGTTTCTTTGTATTCATCCACCACCACTATCTAACAATCTCCATTTTCTGAGAACTTTCTAAAGATTGTGGGGAGGGATATGACATAGATGTACCACCTGCTTATGGCTGCCTTAAATGCTTTGCAAACCTCGGTTTCTGTACACTGTCCAGTTGTGGTTTGTGTTTTCAATGTCTTTGCGTCACATGTGACTGCATTCCTCACACTGTCCTTCCCTTCTTGGCTCAGCTCCAGGGCTTATCTCCTGCATTCAGGCTGACACTCTCTAGGCTTAGCTCCTGCAAGAATGGGGGAGGGAAAACTGCAGGGCAGGAGATCAACATTGGAAATGAATAAACTCACATTCATGTGGAGAGCCAGGGAGATTAGGAACTCTGTTTATTTTCTGTCAGTGAGGTCTATATATTGGAGGCTACTCTGCTCTGGGCAAGGCAGTAAGTGAGGGACAGGCAGAAGGGAGGGGTGCGCCACCTTGGTTCTAATGGGGGGGCTGGCAGAGCTCCAGTTTGTGCAAACAGGTCACTAGAGGTGGACATTTCGCTCAATGCCTCAAGGGAAGGTGGCCTGGAACTTTTCAGAGATAGATGAGGCAAGAATCATTGTAATATCCTGAATTTTCCTGCTACAGATAACTCTTAATGCCCACAGAGATATCATAACTGGAGACCTCCCGGGACAAGTCTTACAATTTCTCAATTCAAGCCACACACAAAGTTCATGCCTAAAATAGGTTCTGTTGTATTACCTTTTCCTCGCAAGAGCAGATTTTTGAGAAGGTGACGGCTGCACTAATATGTGGGTGGGAGTACCAATAAGGAGTCATTTCAATACATTTTATGTATATTAGAGTATTAATATCAGGTTCTCCCTTAAGCCCCATGACCTGTCTACCCACAGGATTTTGGTGCTGATAACCACGCCTGGTAGGGGATCAGTCTAGTGTAGTGGACCTTAAGTCCAATCTAAAAGTGGTTCGGTTAATCCCATAACATTCCTGCCATTTGTGTTATTGCGCATGCTGCCAGGCCAGTTAGTAACTGCCACGCCTCCACATGTGTTCCCAGCTGGTTTAAGAAATGATATATTTTTCACTTGCTGCGAGGTCATAGAAATTAGAGAAAACCCCAAGACTGCCACATCCATGGACAAATGTAATTTATTTTATGGGCAAAATTAGTTGCTTTATGTTTACAGTCAAGTATCCTAGTCACTACTCACCAAAGAAGATTCTTTTGGAACCAGACAGGGACTATTACAGAATATCACAAGCACACATTTTCTGTGAAATGTCCAAGCCTAAGTGGAGCATCTACAAAGCAAATCTCTATGTCTAAAAGCTCACATAAACAAAGCAACCAAGAGGTAAAGAGGACACTTAATGGAATCTATCGATTCTCATTACATGAAGTCCTTGTGAAGAGTAGGGCCAGGCAGGACGCAGAGGAAAGTGGTGAAAAGCATAGAGAGTAAGAACTACAGAGTCCTTGGGACAGGGACTCCTATACTACAACTGCAATCACCCCAGGGATCAGGGGACCCATGAAGAAGAGGAGAGAATGACTAGAAGGAGTGAGGAGGTGCATGATCATATGGAAATAGAGTTCTACAAACTCCGGACCTTGCTCACCTTGAACTCACAGAGCAACGGTGTTATGAGCATGCACAAGACCTATGTAAACTCAAGCAGACCAAAACCCCGCTCAGGAACTGTGGAAATGGGGCAAATAGATCCCAATCTTAGTCAACGACTATTGGCAGCTGATTACTTCCGGGTGAGGAAGAGCTGATGTTCTTAAAGGGAAGGACTTTAGATAAGTGAGTAGATCCCAGTGAATAGACTTGCACCTTGCCTGGAGGAACATCTTGAGACACTTAACTTCAGAGGATTAGCCTTAACACAGATGACTCGACTGTCGGTGAATTCCAAGATGGGGCAATGGCCGGGTCTGAGATAGCGATACTCTTGTATAACATACACAAAAATTCAATAAAAAAAAAAAAAAAAAAAAACCCCAGGCATGGTGGCACACGCTTTAATCTCAGAACTTGTGAGGCAGAAGCATGTAGATCTTATGAGTTTCAAAGCCAGCTGGACACAGGAGTGAGTTTCATGCCAGCTGGGGTACAGGGAGGACCCTATCTTGAAAAGACCCAAAAACAAACAAACAACTCTCAACAAACTATAAAATTTTAGCAAAAAAAATTACTTTCTTCTTCGTAGTTTTGCATGGACCTGTAAGCACTTTGAAAGCATAGCAAGGATAATCAGTAGGGATGAAAGATCAGGTTCGCAGTTTCACGCTTGAGCTCTCTTTCTGTCCTATGGGGACTCCAGTATTATGTGGGGGGGTGGAAAGGTTTGTTGGGTGTTGAGTGTGTGTGTGTTGTAGCAATACTAGTTAAAAAAAGAGATGGTCATGAATTTGAGGTATATTGTTAAAAATTTTATAGCACTTGTATTATATCTGTATAAGATATTTTGAAATAACATGTTTCCTTTTTCCTTAAACTTAAATAATATTTAATATGTTTTCAAATGTGTTTAAATAGCATGGCATAACTCACTTTTAAAAAAAAATCATATTTATTTTTTACAAATCGATTAAAACCAGTACTCATTCCTAAAGAAGTTGAGATTTAGTTAAATAGAATTACCAAAAAGTATTTCTTTTCATAATCTCAGAAAAATTATCTTTGCATTTCAAAACTTGTAGTACATGGATATGATAAATTCAAATTTACTTCCTTAAAATGAGTCACATATTAAAACAAGTCATAGTCATTCGTGGATTTTTTTTGAGGCAGGGGAAGTGCTTTTATGACTGTGTAAGAAAATGTTTTCTATGTCAGTAATAAATGGCAGTTATGGAATTTTGGTAGCAGATGCTTTTAGCCATGCACATGAAATGCATGAATATTTTTCCACTTAGATTAGCCCATGCTATACTATGTCAGTGGAGAAAATGGTAATAGGATTTCTCTTGCATGCCTGTCATGTATGAAATATTGTGTCCACTTTATAACATTAAACGGATGAATGAGATCAGACAGTGTTTAAATAGAGTGACTACAGAGAAGGTTTCTTCAAAAGAAACTACAGTGGTCACTGTAATGCTTAAAAAACAATTCTTACTTCCAGTCAGCTCGGTTTCACATTTTAGGACAGCTGTTTTCACATCAGACCAGGAGACACTCGGTTTTAAATGTCAAAATATGGAATACTTGGCCACAAAGCTGGGGCAATTCCTCCAATCCTCCTATAAACCTACAACATAAAGCCAGACAAGGATATCGCCTTAGAATGGCTATTGTAGCTTAACTGAATTTTTTTTCAAGGGATTAACTGTACTTGGCTAACAATGTCAAAATGTGCTGCTTACGAGTTGGCACTGGGCTTGCTTTCTCTGCAACTGGATCACAGCCTTAATTAGGGTAGTATAATAGGTCTGCCCCATTAGACTGACTTTGAACATTGTAGAAATTACTCTGTGAAGATGATTTCCCATAGTAAGTTCAATGGGGTCCAGTGGTATTCAAAAACCCATCCATATATGTATGCAGCACAGGACACACACATAGGAATATACAAGAATTCCCTGTTATATGCATTTCAGTTACACATGAATGCACTAGATTGACCACAATATTCAAATTACCACGTGTTTCATAGTCACATGCTATGTTAGGCCAGTGAGGTGGTCATGCATTCTGCTTCCTTATAACTAAGTATATTTCTTTTCTTACTCAATTTGGATTCTTCAAATAAGATACTTTTAACAGAAATTTCATGATAGATATTCATTAACTTGCAGTTCACCTTTACTTTCTTCTGCCAGTTTTTCAGAAACAAATGCATTGGGTTTGCTACATTTCTCCTCTGCCCAGTTGTTCTTGGAATCTTTGAACTGTGCATTAAGGAACCACAAGGACCCCATTCTCTTATCTCCCTCTGAGACATCAGAAATTCTGGCCCACAGCACTTGTGTTGGTCTTAGAGGCTTTTAAAAACACGAAGGAGGGTGAACAATGAAAACGTTATGATACCACAGAGCTGTTAAGCAGTCTTTTGAATTTGGGTGGTACAGATGCCCCCTGTTGGCCCGTCCTTTCTTCTTAATCTTTCTTCCAACCTTTGAAATTTGTGATTCTGACTCACCAGCATACAACCAATGTTTGTCCTACTGATGGGAATAGCCTGCTGCCCTTGGATATGCCTTCGATACTGTCACTGGGGTTTTTGTTTTTGTTTGTTTTGTTTGCTTGTGTTTTGTGTATGTATCTTTCCCGTTGCTTATGCCTCCATCGCCAATAATTATGGTTCTATGACTTAGAAACACTACACTGACACCCTTATCACACACATAGCTTAGAGCAGCTGGAGAGGCTGGGGACACACCCCTTCTTTCCTCCATGTGTTATAAGCATAGCTCAGCCTGACAGGGAGGCTGGTGTAACAATCATACCTGTCCACTTCAGTGAGGCCAGTGCTTCTCAAACTCAGCCTCCTATTCTAACCTCAGTCCTTAGGCATGCCAAGGTCATGCCTTTTGAATGTTGACAACTTTATGCACAGCTATGGACACACACCACACTGGTGGTGTAGGAGCCCTAGATAGAGCATTGGCCTCCGTGGTTAAGAGCACTGGTCTGTTACCTTGCGAGGACAGTGGTCGATTCCCAGTACACCACATGCAGCAACAACCCAACCCTCTAACCCAGTTCTCCAGGGAACTGACCCTTCTCAGAACCATTCATGACACAGGATGCACTTACACCATGGGGAAAGGAAATATAACGATTTACATAAATATAAATATACTGCATTTTTAAACTATGAAAATCCTAAAATAAGGTCAAGTGAATGAGTCTTGCTGTAAAACATAAAATATATAGAAAAACTTAAAAGTTTTATTTCTGTTTTTATCAAGTTTATCATTTTGGGAAAAACCTAAGATTGCACCCAGGATGAAAAAGAAAGCCAAAAGGTAATTTCTTTTATAATTTCACTAACTATAGTCAAATATAGTGTTACTTTTTGCATTAATTAAGAATAATCTCTCATGAGAAGGTAAAGTGTCCCTCTAGGACCGGGTTAGGTTAGACAAATATTTTTAGTTTTATATTTATTTGTCTAATGTGTTATGATTGTTTGCCTACATGTGGTAAGGGTGGCACCTGGGTAATGCAAATGCCAGGAAAAGCAGAGAGGGGGCCATGGAATCCGCGTGGATTGGAATAGAACAGTGGTAGCTTTCCGTGGGGTCTTGCCACTGGAAAACAGCTCTAAGGCAAGCGCCGAGCCCGTCTCTGCTGGAGCCATCTCTTCAGCACTCGACAAAAATTTTTTAAGTGCCGTAAGTCATGGCCCGAGTGACGGCCTGTGTGGTCCATTAAGATCATCCACATGCAACATAAAACCACCAAAGACTCTTCCTAAAAGGAAGATGTGCCAGAGTCTAGTTCTTTTCTTGAATTTCAAAGTAAAATCGTGAATTTAGTCCTAGAAAGATTTTACTACAATTTGTGGGTGACATAAAGCCATTTATTAGATATTAAAAACTATATAACACCAAAACCAGAATTATAGTATATGTTTTGTGGTCTAAAGCGAGGTCACTCTTTTCTATTTATTTTCAGATATATTTCACTATTATTATTTTTTATTTTATGTGGTTTGAGGACTACTACCTGAATGTATATAAGTGCGCTGCACCCCTGTTTGAAGAAAGGGTCAGATTCCTTGAAAACTGGGGACCAGAGGATTGTTAGCTCTCCATTGGACGGTGTGGGAATCGACCCAGGGTCTTCTTAAAAGCAGCCAGTGCACGGGTTGGGTGAGGGCCTGGAGAGCAGCTGATCAGATCACCGTGTAGCAGAAAGACTTCTAGAGGAAATTACACAAAGGAGAGGATGAGCATGGTTTAAAAGCCTTGGGAAAAGGAAAGTCCCAGTGGGCATGACAGCTACAAATATTGTATATATATGCATAGTCGTTCAAAGTCCTTGCAGGAAGCCAGAAAAGGAGGTGAACATCGGCAGGGTTGAGAGATTGCCATGCGGCAACAATGGCAAGAAACAGCACGATTCTACTTTTCTCCACTGTAAACCTATTCCAAGTTTGTTAATGCATAATCACCATGAATTAATATAAGGTATATCCAGAACACCAAAGAACATTACCATTGGTTTTCAATCCTCAGAGCAAATAATTAGAGACTCAAATGCTATACCCCGGAAATAACTTTAAAGCCTAGCTGTGGGGAAAATTACTAAGAAAAACTAGTATGTAATTATATAACACCAAAAAAGGAATCAGATCCATGAGATGGAGTCTACTGACAGCAATAAACAAAACAAAGACCACACCACCATATAAGCCTAAAGGCACTCAAAGACAACAGAAATATATACAGTGGAAAAGAACATCCCCATGTATTGTAAATAAAAACAATATTATTAATTATCCCTTGAAGAAACGAAGAAAGGAAACCTGTAGGCATGGGAATAGCAGACAGAGCCCATGGTACGGCATAGAACAATGTGAATATTGCTAAGAGACTAAAAATAGTACTTTGAAAATTATGTGCACTATAGAAAACATCTTCAAAAGAATGGCTAGATTCTTGTTGAGGACAGGCCTTAAAAAACAGCTAACAGCAGACGTAAGACAACAATACAACGAAAAAAACATTAGGGAAAAAAACGTTGTAAGCTAAAAAGCCGATCCAGTTTTAGGTTAACAAGAAATAAGAAAAACGGCAGAATCAAATATAAGAGTCCGAAGGCATCAAAGGAATACTTCAGTCACATTTCCTGGACAATACAGATTTCTAGACAAAAAGAAGCAGAGAAAAAGAAGATCCAACAGGAACTCACAGCAAGAGATGGAAATAGAATTACACAAAGTAATTCTGCTGAGAACTTTCAGCATAGTGTGTACAAAGGAGAGGTCTAACAGATTAGAACCAGATCATATTTAGAAGATCAAAGGGCAGAATGGCTGTGTCTTCTCAGCCAGGTGTGAAAGCTGGGAAAGGAGACAGCAGGAACATGCCTTACATAACAACAACAATTGCCATCCAAAGTTCCATCTTTACCATCTATCAACAAGGCTAACATGATATCTCCAAAACTAGATTTTATCTTAACATTTTGTATTATCAGGTTGCTCAAAAACGAAATACACCTCATCCCTTATTCCTAAATATGACTTAGTGCTAAGCAGACAGCTTATGGAAACTATAAGAAACCAAATAATAATGGAAGGAATGAAAGATGGCTCACTGTCCATAAATGTTCAAGTGTGAGGGCAGATGTTCGCAGAAGTGCAAGACGGAACCAAGAGTGACAAAGATCCCACAACTCGTGGCAAGGAGAGAAGGAGAGAGATCCTATTCCAGGAGTAGTATCCATGCATCTATCTACACACTACTCTAAAGGAAGTAGATCCTGGACCGTGAACTGGATTAATAAAGTAGACCTATCAGAAAATAAGCAAGTCAAATCCTCAAACCCCACCTCCAAATAATATCACGCGAACATAATATAACTAACAAGAGGGAAACTAGAAGAGGACGGAGAATGGGAAGAAACAACAGTATAGAAACAAATATCAAGGAGTTTTAGCCTAAAAGCACATACCAGAAAAGGTAAATAGAGTCTCGAAGGATAGGAAGGATTGCAAGGTTAAAAAACATTAGTGGTATTTCTGTTGTTTCATGTGACAAATACTGCTAAGAGAGGCTCTCCAGTGTATTGGAAAGATCCCTGAGGTGTTGAGAGTTACATGCAAGTGACAATCCAAGAGAGAAACAGGGACAGACCTGCTGGTAGCAAGACGCAAGTGAATTTGACAGGTGAGTGAGGAGGTCCCCCTGCTGTTTAATTAGCAGAGAGGTGGGGTGAACTACAGTCAAGGAAGGTGCCAGTCAACTGAGAGGTGCCCTGAACTAAAGACAGAACTGCCTTGCTTAAAACCAATATGGAGGGTTATGGAGGAGGCTGGATAGAGTGACCCTACAACGGTGAAGCAAGCACACATGAGCCATGACTGCTCTATCAGAGTTAGAACCTAGGTTGAGATTCCTAGCACCCACATGGCGGTCAAGAACCGCCATTTAAGGCTAGGCCTAGGTAGAGCAACGCCATAAATTAATCCACTAGCACTCAGGAGCAGGAGCCGATGAGAACTCTGTGAGTTCAAGGCCAGCCTGAGTGAACAGCGATTGAAGCCAACAGCGACAGCTAGGCGAGCATAGGGTACAAGCAGAAAACCCAAATATCGTAAAACAGAAAAAAAAAAAAAATAGAAAAAAAAAAAAACAAAAAGAGATCGTAGACATGAGGGATATTACAAACTTTCCAAAGATCGCACAGATACATGTACCACAATAACATATATAAAAAAGGAAAATTATGGTTTAAAAAAAAATTGAGGGAATGGATAGATGGCCACTGCGATCTTTTGGCACAACGGACCTGGGTTCAAATTCCCTTCAAACAATGACTATGTGCAGGGAACACTGTCAATTTAACCCTCACTCTTCAGGGAGGTGGCCTCTTCTGCACCTAACCGGCAAGCACTGCTAGACATTGGATTGCACCTTTCATACATGCAGGTGATACATATTCTAGAGCAACTTCATCAAATATAAAAAAAAATAAAAAATTAAGATAAATTAAGATAAGGGGTCTCCAAGACCACACTGAAAAGCCACAGGTCAAAGCTGGGTAGCGTTCATAAGCCAGGTAAGGAATTGATTTGGATTTTCGTTGTCTTAAAGTTGGTCTTGGCCCTCCTGGCTGGATTGTCGAAGCTAGTGGGCAGAGCGTATCCCCAGGTGGTATCAAAACAGGTGGGTTGTGTGGTCTTGGATATGTGAGACTAGGAATCGGACCCAAGCACCACACCTGCGAAGCCACAAGGTACCAGTGCGCGTGGGCTTAAAGAGCACAAGGGAAGAGTGAGTTTGGACATAGCACAATAGAAAACTGCAATAATAACTCATTACGAGGAGATAAAACAAATCATCAAATAACAGAAAGGCCATACTGAAGGAATGCAAGACAAAGGCAACCGTCAAAAGACACAGTGAAGAGGCATTTGGATTCACATGGAATACGCAAGGAGAAGCCCCCAATGCCAGGGACACGCAGACGAAGATGAGACTACATGGGAAAGGCACAGGATAATCCCACACCAAACTCTACCAACCCTGTGGAATTCCTAAAATGGGATCCCCCTAGGGATGGCCCAGGACATAGATATTAGAAGTACAATTGTGAACATACTTAAAGAAGTACAAGATTATAAAGAGCAAATCAAAGAATTAAGAAAAGAGAATGAAGAACTCAAGAAGGACCTAGAGAGAGAGAATGACAAACTCCGGAAGGAATTGGAAACACTGAAAAGATCCCATGTTGAAAAAGATAAGGAAACCAACCAGCGAAGCAAAGAGCTACAGGAAGAGATTGAGAACTCCAAAAGGAAGTGGAAATGCTAAAGAAATCAGAAGAGGAAATGAAAAAGGAAATCAAACACTCATCCAATCAAGAGGAAAGGAATGAAAAAAGCCTCAGAAGCAGAATGGAGGAAGCAGAACAAAGAATATCAGTCCTGGAAGATAACACAGAACAACTAAAAACCTCATGAAAAGATTATGAAAAATTTAAAAATACACAAAAGTGTAAAAACCAGGAACTGTGGGACACTATGAAAAGATCAAACCTCTGCATCATAGGAATAGAGGAAGGAGAATAATCCCAAGAGAATGGTATTGATCAGATCTTCAACAGAATAATAGTTGAAAATTTCCCCAAACTAAAAAAAGACAAACCAATACAAATACAAGAAGCACATAGAACTCCAAACAGACAAGATCAGAAAAGAAACTCTCCACCCCACGTCATAGTTAAAATGCTAGACGCCCAAAACAAAGACAAAAACCCCTAAAGCCACAAGGGAAAAACAAGTGATCTATAAGGGAAACCTTTCAGAATTACAACTGACTTCTCAGTGCAAACTATGAAAGCAAGAAGAATGTGAAGCAAAGCATTCCCAGTGTTAAAGGACAATAGATGCCAACCCAGCTTACTATACCCAGCAAAAATGTCAATTATAGTTGAAGGAGAGAGAAAACCCTTCCATGACATAAATAAGATGAAAGAATACATGTCCAGAAACCAACCCTTCAGAGAATACTTGAAGCAATTCAAAGGACAGAAGAAAGGAGAAACCATCCTCAGGCACCTAGAAAGAGAAATCAATAAAAGTATAACTGCAGAAGTAGAAACCTAAACCAAAACCACAAATGGATAAGGCAAAAGGAAGCAACACAAACCTATTAGTTATAACCTTAAATATTAATGGACTAAATTCCTCAATCAAAAGACATAAACTGGGAGATTGGATTAGGAAACAGAACCCATCGATATGCTGTCTACAAGAAACACATCTCACCTTCAAGGACAGGCACCACCTTAAAATGAAAGGATGGAAAAAAATATTCCAAGCAAATGGTACCAAAAAGAAAGCAGGTGTTGCTATTTTAATATCAGACAAAATAGACTTCAAAGTAAAAGAAATCAGAAGAGACAAAGAAGGCTATTAAATTTTTTATCAAAGGAACAATTGAGGAAGATTTCACAATGACCCAATCAATAGATGGAGCAAAGAGTTGAACAGAGACTCCACCAGTGAGGAATTAGAGATGGCTGAGAAACATCTTTAAGAAGTGTTCAACATCATTAATCATTAAAGAAATGCAAATCAAAACCTCTGTAAGGTATCATCTTACTCCAATAAGGCTGGCTAGGATCAAGAAATCAAGTGACACCATGAGCTGGAGAGGTTGTGGGGAAAGAGGAGCACTCATCCACTGCTGGTGGGAATGCAAACTTGTACAGCCACTATGGAAAGCAGTGTGGAGAACCCTTGGAAGACTTGTAGTGAACTTGCCACCTGACCCAGCCATACCTCTCCTGGGCATGTACCCACAAGACTCATCTTACCACAGAGATACATGCACAGCTGTGTTTATTGCAGCTCTTTTCACAATAGCAAGGAGCTGGAACTAACCCAAGTGCCCCTCAATGGATAGAGAAATGGATAGAGAAAATGTGGTACATCTACATAATGGAGTTCTATGCAGCAGTAAAGAAAGAGACATCATGTGTTTCACAGGTAAATGGATGGAACTAGAAGATATTATGTTAAGTGAAGTAACACAGTCCCAGAAAAAAAAACAAACAAACAAAACAAAAAAAAAATGATAAATGGTATCCCTCATCTATGTATGCTAGTGCCAATTACCTAGTTATAAGTATTTCTTGTGCACAGCCCCTTGAGCTTTTGTCCAAGTAGTTGGGAGTGATGCATATTGGAAACAACAACAACAACAGAAAGGACTGCACAAAGAACTGACTGAAATGGTGAACTTCTGCTCAAAACAGTCAACTTCCACATGGAGAATTTTGAGAAAGACTGAGAAAGAGATGAAAAGCATGTTTGGCAGAATGCATGAGCTCTGGTGGAGTGGGGAGTAGGGTGGGGGACACGGGTCTAGATCTGATTAGTAACATAATCTTGTACAAATATATATATAATAAAAAATTAAAAAAATTAAAACCATTGAATATTGAAGTGATGTACTTAATTACTTGTTATATACTCTAGATTTTACACTATCTCAATGAGTTATAATTGAGTCAGTAAATAGACTCAGACCAGTTATGTAATGTTCCTGAAGTTACAGAAAAATTAAGAAAAAGAGGTAGAAACCAAGATCAAAGCTTGTCAGATTCTAATATTCTTGGCCTCGCCTTGAGGTTATCCCCAAGAAGACCATTCTGCCTCCCATCCCTGGAGATGAAGTCTGTAAAGTGACTTCCATCCATCTGCAAGGAGAACACAAACACATGATTCTTCACAACTGGGCCATTGCTTTCTCTGAGTACTCCCTCTACCATCATGTGTAAAGATCCTTGAGTGCCCTTGGAAATATAGTTTCCTGTTAGCATAATTTGTTCATTGACAGTACCACCAAACTCTGTCCTCCATCTTTGACTAAAATGAAAAAAATAAAACCAACAAAAAACCATTAAGAGTACACAAGGGAACCTGGAACAGACCTAAGGAATGACACATCTACCCAAATACATCCAGTGCAGCCTCAGCCTTGTTGGAAATAATGTCCTGAATAGTAACATGACTGATTGGTTTCACTGATAAGATACATTGGAATAATTATAAATCATGTAACTTCTGAAAACACTTTGACAAAGGCCAAGCTGTTTCCAAGAAGTTCTTCAGAACTTTCTATATAAGGTGAATTCAGTGCTAAATTTTTTCTGAGCTTTAGTGAAAGGAATGACTCTAAGAGAAAGACTTAAAAAAGCTCAAGAGGTGGTGGACTATAGGCAAGTGACTTCGAATCCTTGGAGTAAGATAAGAGTAAAATAGTTCTGATATAGTTAATGTGCAAATTAGAAAAGCAAAGCATTCAATACTTTTACCAATAATAATAGCAAAGGAAAATAAATGGAAATGTGTCCTGTAGAATTATATAAAAATTTATGAGTGTCCTGAGTTCTGTGTATGAGGACAGAAGAAAGGAAAGTCTTCTACTTTCTGCTTTGCCTCAGTTTCTGTTTTCTGAAAATGGAAGCAGGTTCCTGCAATCAGTTATAGAAGGCAAACGATGGAGAGACGCTATCTCAAAAAAGAAAAAAAAAAAAAAAAAGAAAGAAAGGCAATGATTTAACTCATTCTGACTCAGGCTGTCGTTTACTGCCTCAGTACTTGCTGATACCTACTGGATGTGAACTTGGACTTTAGAATCAGGCCACTCAATCTTCAAGAACCTGGTTCAGTACTCAACCTGCTACTCTTTAATTTCAGGAAGGAAAAACGAAGTGAAAGGTTTTACTGAATAGCTAAGCCTTTCCTCTACTAAAGAGTGGAGCCACCCTCTTCTTGCAAATGATCCAGCACCACCCACTCTGACACTAAAATCTGGTGAGCTGGCCTGGCTGGAAGGCAGCCTTCAGCAATGACCTTAGGCTTACTTACAGCCATGAGAGCTTTGTCATTTTGCTGAGATCTTGCCTCACTCTACACAGATTCCTCTCATTTTTTCTCAGCACACCCAGCAAACTTGAAATTTCTCTTTGTGAATATTCAGAAGCAATATGCATTTCAGTCAGGTAAAGCAAGTTATACCTGCCTGATTCAATGCCTCACCCCAATAAAAAGGAACAGCAGGTAGTTTAGATAAAGGTATGCAGTAAAACCACAAACCAAGCACTGGAATCTTACAAACCCATTTGCTTATGAATTAGTTCTAGATTTCTACACAAAAAAGTACTTAACGCCTTCTCTATGCAAGCTCTGCTAGTCCCTGTAGTGAGTTACGAAGGAGTAGACTCGCCCATGTTTTCAGTGAACTTCTCTAATAGGACTCATAGGCATAAATGCATATTTAATTTACCATGTTGATACCCTGTCCACCCAGCAATATCTCTGAGTACTGTTAAAAGTTCCAAGGGACATCAGACTCCATGTCCCAGCTACTGTATCAGGACTCACACTTAACTTATCTCATAATTGTGATGAGTCCATTTACCAGCCACTAAATCACAGTAGCTTCTATCTGGTAAACACAACACTGTTTAGTGTCACCTGTGCTCAATATCTTTTTATAACTCTGCATAAAAGTAACTTCATTCTGTCCAGGTAGAGGTCAGAATTCTACAGCTTACTTTTTTTTTTTGTCCTTAAGATGTAGAGCAGGCTGTCCTTGAACTCATAGAGATCCACTTGCCTCTGCCTTCCAAATGCTGGGATTAAAGGTGTGTGCCACCATACCCAGCAATTATAGCTTACATTTTTTTTCAAAGCCAATTTTTATTGAAGCTTTGTGCATTTCATACAAAATTTCCAATCAAGTCTAGACCCACTCCCCCTTCCTTGCCCCCCCACCCCACCAGAGCTCATGTATTCTGCCAAACACCGTTTTTATCTTTTTCTCAGTCTCTTAAAATTTTCAATGCAGAAGTTTACTGTTTTGAGCAAAAGTTCACCATTTCAGTCAGTTCTTTGACCCAGTCTTTGTTATTGTTATTGTTGTTCCTTCCAATTTGCATCACTCCAAAATATGCACATACGCATGACGTCACTCCAAAATATGCACATACACATGACGTCACATGCGCATGACGTCATTCCAAAATATGCACACGCGCATGACGTCACTCCAAAATATGCACAGACGCATGACATCACTCCAAAATATGCACAGACGCATGACGTCACTCCAAAATATGCACAGACACATGACGTCACTCCAAAATATGCACAGATGCATGACGTCACTCCAAAATATGCACATGGGCATGACGTCACTCCAAAATATGCACATACGCATGACTTCAATCCAAAATATGCACATACGCATGACACATACCTTTTGGCATCTTCAGCTTATGATTTCTTTTTTTAATTTTTTAATTTTTATTGAGAGAATTTCTTTTTTTTTCATACAACATTTCTTAATCAAATTTAGACTCATTCCCCCACCCATGTCCACCCCTCATTCCCCCCTCCCACACTGCCAGAGCTCATGGATTCTGTCATACACGTTAAGTCCAGTCTTGCATCTTTTTCTCAGTCTTTTATAACCTTTTTGTTGCACAAGTTTATTGTTTTGGTCAGTTCTTTGAATAAGTTTTTCTCTCTCTTTTTGTTCCCTTTGATTTTATATTATTCAAAAAAAAATATATATATATATACATATACTCCACACATAAATCAAAATTACAAAATCTGAAAATAAACTCTAGGTTAATTCCAAAGCACATTTAGAGATTCACATTTTAACAGTAAAGTTGCATGCAGGTAAAAAGAAGTATAACACATATTTTAGAGTAACATGAAGTTAAAATGGAAAAAGGTGAATCAAGAAATGATATGGAAATAACACACAGTTTGTTTTCAGAAGATACAATTTTAGTATAGGTGTGATATATCAATATGATTTCTTTTTTTTTTTAATTAGGCTGAAAGATGTCATGTTTGAAGGCACCTCCTTGGCAAGCCCAAACAGCCATCAGTCCTGCCCTTGTGCTCCACACTGGGATTTTCCCTTCCCATGGTCACCAAATGAGGTCCGCTAAGCATTGCTTCCTGTCTTGATCTTCCTGTACTGGTCTCTGTAATACAGCCTGGGTACTCCAACGATGGCAGTCTATACTCTGAAGAGAGTTTACATTTTAAAAATGGGCTTCCCCAGGTGAGGGGGAGCATGGCAAGATGAGGAGTTCAAAGTGGTGGACCCACTCACTGAGCCTTCATCCAGCATTGGCATGTTTTCTCTCTTCCTGTGGCATTTGTGCTGGGGAAAGGGTATCAAGAAGGGAGGAATGCATTGAATTTTAGATTGAGGCCTCTACAAAAAGCCCACAATTGGCAGATGACAGTTGACAGCTCCATTTCTTTGTTACCGAAGCTTTGCAAATTTCATACAATATATTTTGATCATATTTACATCCACTCCCTTTACTGCCCTCTGCAGCAATTTCTTATACTCCATATTCTCTCTCTCTCTCTCTCTCTCTCTCTCTCTCTCTCTCTCTCTCTCTCTCTCTCTCTCTCTCTCTCTTTCTCTCCATAGACAGATACATACATAGATGATAGATAGATAGAAGATAGATAGATAGATAATAGATAGATAGATAGATAGATAGATAGATAGATAGATAGATAGATTGGACTATAGAGTTAAATTTAGGTCTGCAAATGTCCTTTAATGTGGGTCCATCCACTCACTGGTGCCTGGTTAACCTACTAAGAGTCACATCATTAAAGGAATTTGACTCTCCTCCTCCCAGCAGCCATCTATTATCAACAACTCCTCAGTAAGGCTGGGATTTCCTACCAACTTCTCCCCACCTATGCTGAGATCTTGTGCATGTTGTGACCATTGCTGTGAGTTCACATGACTAACTGACTAGCTGTACCTA
>VZQC01007033.1:1361726-1419269 GCA_009823505.1 Rhizomys pruinosus | reverse complement strand
GCAGCTGAGAACCGTCTGTAACTCCGATTCCAGGAGAACTCCAGTTCCAGGGGAATCCGAGACCCTCTTCTGACCTCCGCGGCATGGCATTGCACGACACGGGTGCACAAACTGACATGCAGACAGTACATTCATACACATATAAAAATAAATAAAATTAAAAAAACATCTTGGAATGACACACGGAGTTAACAATGTCTATCTTTGAGAAATCCTAGATCATTCTAAGAATGATAAAATAGAAAACAATTACTGAACATAAGGCAAGCATACACATATTTGTTTCTCATTTTTATATGGCATAGAGAAACTTTATGCATTTGCATCATTCTGTAAACCTGTTCAATGTTGCCACTCTGTGAAGCTGTTTTACAAGGGAAGTTTTGGGATATAAAGATCTGTGTGCTATGTATTCATAAACTCTGCCAGTATGTTACAATGTGCTGGCATGTGCAACAGACAGCTCACAATTATCTACATGCTAAACTCTGTGAAGCTGATGTTACTCTGGTAAGACAGAAGAATCAATGTACATGAATGGGAGATGATTAGCAGTAATAGTGTTTGTTAAAAGAGAATTATTTTTGTCCTAAAGTAAAATTACTTGTAGAATGAAGAGGGGGAATTGTTCAAACAAAACATGAATGGAGGTAAGAAGATGAGGTGGATTTAAGAGCAGGACCTTTAACGGTAAAGGTCAAATCTTGCAAAGGCTTAACAGACTTCTCTTTAGATTGTTGGGGAATGAAGTTTATTTTTTACCTTTGGCTGGATAGTAAAGATTCTCTACCTAAATTATTTTCACAGGTTGTAATGACTGTTTTTAATCTTGTATCTTTTATAGAAATAAATGTTTATCACTTATGTAACAAACCTTTTACCATCCTATTAACTCTATTATTATTTTTCAAAATGTTTTGTTCACTTTTATTGTATAGCCATTGTGGTTTCTTGGTAACCCTTGTTGAGACAGGGTCTCCCTATAGCACCAGCTGGCCTGGAACTCACTCTGTAGACCAGGAAGGCCTTGAACTCACAGAGATCTTCCTGCCTCTGCCTCTGGAGAGCTAGGATTAAAAGCCTGCACCACCACCCCGGCTTAAAGATAGTTTTTAGCTGCCATGTGGGTGCTGGGAATCGAACCAGGGTCCTCTGCAGGAGCAGTTGGCATCTTAACCACTGAGCCATCTCTCCAGCCCTGATCCTTTCTTATTCATGGGTTCAAATGCTTTCAGAGGCTAGAGAGATGGGCTCAGTGATTAAGTGCACTGTATGCTCTTGCGGAGGATCAGAATTCAGCTCTCAGCAATCACACCAGGAAGCTCAAAAACCACCTGTAACTCCAGCTCTCTGAGATACAGTGCCCTCTTCCGGTATCTGTATGCACCTGGAGGTATGTGTACACATGCACACAACAGACATGCATATACTTAAAAAATAAGATAAATCTAAAAACAAATGCCCTAACAAGTATTTTTTTGCACTTTTTTGCTTTCCCGGGATTGAATCATTTTTTGGAGTTCCTCTCCCTAGCAAGACTGTCTTTCAGATTTCCCAGATGGTCCCCAGAAATCATAAGGAATATGTTCTTTTTCCTATGGGAAGAAGGGTGCAAGTACTAGGTAAAGTTTATTTGATACTTCAACATTGGAGAGTATGGATATATATATATATATATATATATATATATATATTTAGCTTAGTTCACTTTCTGTTTTGCAGGAGGAAGGGATGGTTGAGACAGGCTGTTAGCCTGGAACTCACTAGGTCATCAGGGTGGCCTTGATTTCAAAGACATCCACCTGACTCTGGTGGGATTAAAGGTGTGTGCTACCATACCTGGCTTCTTTACATTTTTGAAGAAATGAAAGTGGACTTTAGAATCTGAAGTGCAAGTTACAACTCGTCATAAGTCATTGAGTTCAAGCAAACTTACCACCAGATCCTTGTAGAAGAAACACATCTATAAACCTCTCCCCCTTCCATCATCTCCTCCCTTCCCCTCCTCTCCTCTCCTTTCCTCTCCCTCTTCTCCCCTCTCTTCCTCTATCCCTCCCCTCCCCTGCCCTTCCCTCTTTTTTGGCAGCAATCCAAGGAGGCGTCTTTCGAGTCAATCCTCTGCACAGTGCTCAGTATGGTAGGAGTTTCTCTGATATTAAGCTGTGGTCCCTCCCCCCCACCCCCCATCACCTCTTGCCCTTTCTTTCAGTAGATAGGCCTATGGAATCAGTGAAGTTGCTCAGTCTTCCTTGAAAGGCTTCTAGAAGGCTGACTGACAAGAAAAAGAAACAAGAACAAAACAGCCATTTGGAGAAGGGACGATCTGTAAACCCCAGAAGCTACTGCGAATTAAACCCTGTATTTTTAAAAATGTAATAATTATGCTGCACAATCATGACTTTTAAAAGATATCAGAAATAGATGTTTTAGTCAGAGCAATTATTTTTTTTAACTCCCAAACAAAGGCTTTCCTGGCAAAAGGAGCAAACTCGTGGGCTAGCTGGAGCTCCCCAGCTTGTACTTCCTCTTGCAGACATGAACCCTCACTTGAAGTGAACCACACTCAGAGCTGAACTTGCTGTAGTGTGCTCCCATTCTGGGAATGAAACCACAAACAGCTGTGAGAGAGTTGATCGTGCTTCACTGTTACTTCTCTGAATTCTGGACCGCTCAGCAGTCCACTGACCCGGGTGGCCATCCTTGTCCAGTCTTTCTGCAAATGCATTCCTAAATAATTTCCGCTGTCACCAACATCCCACCTTCCAACATGAGCATAAATGCCCACACCACTCTGCTTTATGGCAACTGGAAGGGCCACACCACTCTGCTTTACCGCAACTTGCAGTCTCCATGGCCCATTTTTTTCTTCCTTCAAATTGGAATTGTTCCCACAACCAGCCCTACCTTCCTTCCTATTTGGAGAAAATTATTTACACAATGTATCATCCGTAGTATCAGTCCCTGTGTTCTTCCCCAAAGTTGTGGCTTTTTTCTTGGTTTGAAACAAAAGACTTTATTCTGGACTCTGATATTAAAACTTTCCCACCCACAGCTCAGAGACTATTGTGGAAGAGGGGGCAGAAAGGTTGTAAGACCCAGGGCTGGTTCGAGAACACAGGGAAGCAGAGGCTTTCAGACCACTGGAAACTTGTATGTGTGAACTGGACCCATGCCAACTCAATCAGACAACAGCCTAGAATGGAGGCGAGAAATGGGTGGTGGACTTGCCTTAGACTGAGAACTATTATTACTTGTGGGCTGACTTGACACCAATGGGTGAATTTGCACCTAAGGACATCTGGGTGAAAGTGCTTGACTGGATAGGATTTAACATGTATTTCCGAATGTATACATGAGCCCCCCCCCCCGGCGGGGGAGGGTAAATTTGATTAAGAAGTGTTTTATGATGTATACAAGAACTCAATAAAGAATTAAAAATTTAATTTAAAATGACCTTTCATTTGCATATTCAGATTGGTTGAAAAGTTGGTTCATTTCAGAAGCTTGCTTTAAACACTTCACAGCTCAGTAGAAATGACAAAAGTGAATATTTACATAGATGGATATGGATTCTTCCAGAAAATTTGCACATCAAGTGATAGAACTCAGGGCACCCAAAGAAAGGTTATGTGGTTGTGAGCCCATACAAACTAGTGCACTGTCAGAGCTGAGATAAAGGAAATCAACTCAAAAAATGTTTTTAATATATTGGCTACTAACTGGGTTGTTTACAGCTAGGGAAGAAGTGGCAGAAGATAGGATCTTGGGACTGTGACAGTGTCTTGATCTGGCTTTATTGAGAGCCTGTTAAGTATATTACTGAGAGACAATGGCTTCTCTAGGTGGGACTTCCCAGAACAGCTAGCTGGACATGATTCCAAACTCACTCCAGACTCCTGAATGACAACACTCTGTCAGGTTTCAAACACATCCTTTTCCACTTGAACATTCATTTACATTCCTCCCTCCACCCCAAGCACTATATAGTCCTTACTGATAAAGATTAGAAAGTTCATAAAAATGCATCATGGTCCCATTTAAACTATATGATTAACAGCTAATATAAGATATTAACTTGTAGGATGTTGTGGAGATTAGCATATATAATTATACTTGATGGTATACAATAATTACCTGCCTGGTTGCATTTTAAACTATGATGACGAGATCCTTCATCAATCCACATGTGGTTGGAAGTCTGATATGAAATTGCAACTCATTCTAATTGTCTTTTTTTTTAAGTAATCAGTCTGCCACCTCTCATAATGTAAAGCCTAAAAGAGACCAACAAATTTTATGGAGATGCTGTTAATAATACAGTGATTGGAGCCCTAATTGAAAAGTACTTTTTAGAAAACAGGATGTTCTGATCAATAGTTTCCAAATGAGCTAATTAAGTGTGAATGTAATGTTTCTTTAGTTCCAATAAAACACATAAGACTTGAGTGTGAATTCTGGGTTTTTAGGAGGGCAAAACATGGACACTTCCACAAAGAAATAAAAGCTTATGGAATGCAGGAGGAGAGGGTCTTTCTGGAACACATCTGTAAGGTGAACACTAAAGAGCAGCTCAAAGCTCAGTAGAGATGGGAAAATACTCACGACTTTCCTTAAATTACCCACCAGTCCCTGTAGTGTGCTTGTACATTTTCTGGCCTTTCAGAAACTGATTCTATCTCTTCCCTGCACAGTGACTAGTTCGGTTATAGAAACTGGCTTCCCAGCTATCACCAGACCACAAGTTCTATTTCCATTGTACTCATGAATAGCGTTGGCTGACATTCAAACTGACCTTGGCCTTTTAAATTTAAAATTTTCTTGCTCCTGTGCCATATATGCTTCCCTAAAAACTCACCTCATGATTTTGAATAACACACAGATGATACAAAACCCAGTTTAGATTTCATGTTTCCTTCAGCTTTGAAGCTGTATGGAAATATTCACTCACAATGACCATGTAAATTTGGCAAAACCAAATCCAATAATGAACTAAACGCAAAAACCCAGCTTTAAAATACCTTCTCTCTTCATTGACATTGTATTTGTTCTCCAAATAAGAGAAATGAGAAATCAGGATGTATGAGATGGCTCAGTGGTTAAAGGAGCTTGTCTCCAAAGCGTGGTGTGGTGACTTGACTCTGACCCTTAGGATATATGGGCATGTAGAAAACTCCTCCGGTCCAGTCGAAGAAGTTCAGGTCAGTAGAAGTTCAGGTGAGTAGATGGTGAAATCAACACACAGACACCAGGAGTCAAGTTAAAAGCAGGCAGATTGTAAGCTCCTGAAAACTTGTTTTAATCAGGGAAAATATATATTGTCTCTGCCCTTCTGCTCCAAGAACATGCCAAGTGTTGTTCATTGGCCCAGATCGCTGACTCAGCTGTTGGCATGGTTACCTTCCGAGAACAGGTTAGACCTGTTCAGCAGGCAAAGGTACAATCACGCTGGTGCAGGTGCATAACACTCTATCTACATGGGGACACAGTGGAAGCAAGATCGACTTCTGACAATTGTCATCTGATTTCCACTTGTGCTCTATGGCACATGGTTCCTTCCAACACACAACACACCCACACTAAAATAAATTAATTAATTAAAAGTAGACAGATAGAGGTAAGCAAACAAATTGAGCAGATTCCCATGAGGAAGGAAATGTGGTAGAGCCAAAAATGGTGGAAGAAGTTGGAGCTCCACTAGGGAGACTGTCTATATACAAACTCAAAACCAATAGCCACTCAGCTTTTAGGTATGGATGTGCAGGAAGAGGTTAGAAAGACAGAGGCAGTAGGAGGCAACAGGTTGGTCATGTGCACCGCTCAGAGTGTATCTAAGTGGGATGACACAATCTGCACCCCTGTAGTCACATCTACTCAGCCCTCCTGGTGATGCCCATGGGGCCTGGAGGTTGATGGAAACCTTGGAGGTTGGTTTCATTGCAGAAAACATGATTTTTTTCTACAAATCAATCATCATTTTCAGGTTCTTGAATAAAACCATTTCAGACGAGATCGGGCGCGTTCAGGGTGGTATGGCCGTGAGATGGCCTAGCGGTTAAGAGCGCCGACCGCTCTTGCAGAGGACCCGGGTTCGATCCCCAGCACCCACATGGCGGCCGAGAGCCGTCCGAAACTCCAGTTCCAGGAGAACTCCAGTTCCAGGGGAATCCGAGACCCTCTTCTGACCTCCGCGGCATTGCACGACACGGGTGCACAAACCTGCATGCAGACAGTACATTGATATACATACCGAAATAAATAAAATAAAAAAAAAATTAAAAAAATTAAAAAAAAAAAAACCATTTCAATGTTTCCCATAAGACTGTTTTTAAGTTATAAATTAGCTTAAAAACAAATAAATAGTTTCCAGTTTTCATATACAGTGACTTGCCAAACTGTAGTGAAACACAATAGCAAGAAAGCAAGTCAATGGGGAGCAACGTTCAGTTCTATAATTATTGACACAATCTTTCTTGCAATAATTTTAGAATCCTAATAAAATTATTCAAATGAAGACTATCCTTAACTGACTAAAGTGTTTAATTAGTGTGTATATAATGAAGGTTTGATCTGAGTAGCAATTTTCTAGTGAACCTCTCTAAGAATTAAGGGATATTATTTTTTTATACACGTTGAAGAAACTTATAAGCCTAAAGCCTGGGTGACAATTTCTAAAAAAGGAATACAATTCAAAATTAATGAAATATTTACCTTATGTTTAGGGTCCTTAAGAAAATATGTGTATTTGTTATGAAATGAAATAGAAAAGATGAAATTTCAAGTCAAGTAAGGAGTATGTAATAATGAAAGTATTTTCAAGAAACAAGCAATATTCTAGTTACTGTTGTAAACATTTTTTTATCCTTTGAGAATTTCTTTTTTTATTATTTTTATTATATATTTTTTAATACAAGATTATGTTACTAATCAAATCTAGACCCATGTCCCCCCCATTCCCCCACCCCACCAGAGTTCATGCATTCTGCCAAACATGCTTTTCATCTCTTTCTCAGTCTTTCTCAAAATTCTCCATGTGGAAGCAGAAGTTCACCATTTCAGTCAATTCTTTGATGCAGTCCTTTCTGTTGTTGTTGTTGTTGCTGTTGTTTCCAATATGCATCACTCCCAACTACTTGGACAAAAGCTCAAGGGGCTGTGCACAAGAAATACTTACAACTAGTTAATTGGCACTAGCATCCACAGATGAAGGATACCATTCATCGTTTGTTTTTCTGGGACTGTGTTCTTCATTCAGCATGATATCTTCTAGCTCCAGCCATTTACCTGCAAAGCTCATGATGTCATCTTTCTTTACTGCTGCATAGAACTCCACTGTGTAGTTGTACCATATTTTCTCTATCCACTCATCAGTTGAGGAGTGTCTGGGTTGGTTCCAGCTCCTTGCTATTGTGAAGAGAGCTGAAATAAACATGGCTGTGCATGTATCTCTGCAGTAGGATGAGTCTTGTGGGTACATTCCCAGGAGTGGTATGGCTGGGTCAGGTAGCAAGTTCATTCCAAGTCTTCAAGGTTTCTCCACACTGCTTTCCATAGTGGCTGTACGAGTTTGCATTCCCACCAGCAGTGGATGAGTGTTCCCCTTTCCCCACAACCTCTCCAGCGCGTGGTATCATTTGTTTTCTTGATCCTAGCCAGTCTTACTGGAGTAAGATGATATCTTAGAGTTGTTTTAATTTGCATTTCCTTAATGATTAATGATGTTGAATACTTTTTTTTTAAATTAGTTTTTATTGATGCTTTGTGCATTTCATACATTTTTCCAATTCATTTCAGGCTTATTTCCCTTTCCCTCCCCCCCCCACCCCCACCCCATCCCAGATCATGCATTCTGCCATAACTGTCCTGCATCTTTCTCAAGATGTTTCTCAGCCATCTCTAATTCCTCACTTGTGAAGTCTCTGTTCAGCTCTTTGCTCCATCTATTGAGTTGGGTCATTTGTTTTCCTTCTTCTTTTTGAGTAGTTTATGTAGTCTGAAAATCAATGCTTTGTCAGATGTTTCTGCGGTGAAGGTTTCCTCCCACTCTGTGGGATTTCTCTTCACTTCCTTGATTGTTTCTTTTGATGTACAGAAGCTTTTGAGTTTATTGAGGTCCAATTTGTCAGTTGTCGACCTTGATTCTTGTGCAGCTGTTGTCTGATTTAGGAAGTCTTTTCCTACGCCTATGTCTTGTAGTGTGCTGCCAACTTTTTCTTCTATCACCTTCAGAGTTTGGGGTTTCACATTGAGGTCTTTAATCCATGTGGAGTTGACTTTTGTACAGGGGGAGAGGTAGGGGTTTAATTTCATTCTTCTACAAGTAGTGATCCAGTTTTGCCAACACCACTTGCTGAAGATGCTGTCTTTTCTCCATTGTGTCTTCTTGGCCCCCTTTTCAAATATGAGATGGCTGAAATCGTATGTTCTCAGGTTTGGATCTTCAGTTTTGTTCCATTGGTCAATAGGTGTGTTTATGTGCCAGTACCAGGCTGTTTTTATGACTATAGCCCTGTAGTATAGTTTGAAGTCTGGTATAGAGATCCCCCCTGTATTGCTTTTTTCACTCAGGGTCGTTTTGGCTATTTGGGGTATTTTGTTTTTCCGAATGAAATTAAGGACTTTTTTTCCAAGCCTGTGAAGAAACTCGTGGGGATTTTAATTGGGATTGTGTTAAATCTATACAAGAGTTTGGGTAGAATGGACATTTTTACTATGTTAATTTTCCGAATCCACAAGCATGGGAGGTTTTTCCATCTTCTGATGCCTTCTTCTTTGGTGTCTTTGGTTAGGTTCATTCCAAGGTATTTTATTGTTTTTGAGGCTATTGTGAGTGGGAAGTTCTCCTTGAATTCTTTCCTCAGTTGCTTGTTGTTGGTGTGAGAATTTCATATACGTACGCATGCACTTACTCTCCCCACACTCCCATCATACCTCCCCAAACACATCTTTCTCCCAACTCCATGTCGAAGTCTTCTTCTGTTTTGGAGGGTAACCTACTATGAACAGTTAGTGTTGCCCATTGTGCTTGGGTTTGGGGCCATTCCCTGGAGCATGGGCAACCTACCAGTAACCGAACTCTCAAAGAATGATTCTCTCTCCTAACAATGATCAACTGCCTATAGCTCCCCAAGCCCTGATCATTTATGGATGATCCTGCGGATCATGCTGCAGAAAGACTACACCTAAACCTCAAATAAAAACAAATTTAACTATCTCCTGAGATAGGTTGCAATCTGGTGAAAACATTACATAGTGATGTCTGCTCCAGCAGATTTCAGAGTTGTGGGTTCAACAACATCTCCATACATTAACTGAGAAGGCTTTGTGGAAGAGAGAAAGCTAGATCATGCACCAAACAAATCAGAAAGATGATTTATATGATAGTGGAAAAAGGAACAAGTTGTCTGGTGCAGAAACATATCCATTGGCATGAGAAGAACAGAAATCAGAACAGCAACATAGAGGGAAATCACACTGAGGTGGGAAAGAGAAGATGTGGGGAAAGGGAACGATGAAGCTGTCAGACGCGACAATCTCTGTGGACTATTAATGAGGAAAGTTCAGAGCCTTAAGGTACTTCCATGACACTGACTTGAGACTTGCACTGCAAACCAATCAAGATTTAACTTCATAGATGTTATGGAAGTGAAGCCCTCTGAGGGCTCTAGTAAGTATCTCCAAATAAAACATTTTTTAAATATCTTTAAAATCATCAATAATGAAATAATAGGAGGTCAAAATCTAGGACCAAAGAGTAGAAGTGACAGGATTTAAAGTTAAGATGCACAGTGCACAATGAAGATGCCCTTAGTGCGGTGGTAGTGCTGGGGTACTGAGCTGCTGGCCGCTCTCCCACAAAGGAAGGGGCCTACTAAGACAACCTTACACTAAAACTGTAACTACCAGAATAAGGACGAACATTGATAACTGTCTGTGAGATCTAATGAGTACAAGGAACCTTGGAGAGTCATGGAAGACAAAATATCGTCACTCCTGAGAGCTTCCAACCACAGGCTGTTCCTCCTGGGGTGGAGAATCTGAGCTCCTGCTAGATTGGAAAACCACAAAATAAAATTTGGCTATTTGGCAAAAGATTTTATGGGTCGAGTAAAGCCAAGGGTTTACTAGAAATAAACTCAGTGGATTTGGAGAACACCTGCAGATAAAACTATAAATTCCTCTAATTCCACAAGGAAACATGTTCTAGAAATAAAAACCGATGAGGACAAGAGCAAACCTACAGCAAGGAGACAGCCAGGGTCCTTGATATGAGAATAGATACAGAGGAGAAATAAGTACATTTTTTCCTTTGAAAATTGTTTTTAAAAATATTTTTATTGAAGTTTTGTGCATTTCATACAATATTACTCAGTCCAATTTAGACTCATTCCCCTTTCCATGCCCCCACCCTACCCGAGTTCATGCATTCTGCTATACATGTCTTGTATCTTTTTCTGAGTCTTTTTAAAGTTTTTCTATGCAGAGGTTAATTGTTTCGGGGAGAAGATTACTATTTCAGTCAGTTCTTTGTCCCAATACTTTTGTTTTTGTTGTTCCCTCCAATCTGTATTGTTCCAAAATATGCACACACACATACACACACATATATAATATACATATATCACATATACCAAAATTGTGACGTCTGAAAATAAACTGTATGCTAATTCCAAATAAGTATATTTATTTATTTATTTATTTTTATTTTTTTGTCTTTTTAAGACAGGGTCTCCCCGTAGCTCCAGCTGTCCTGGAACTCACTATGTAGACCAGGCTGGCCTTGAACTCACAGAGATTCACTTGCCTTTGCCTCCCAAGTGCTGGAATTAAAGGCCACCATGCCCTGCCAAATAAGTACATTTATTAAGCTTATTAGACCCATAGTAAGTGACAAGAATAAGCAAGCATATTTATTACAATTTTTGTTTTGTTTTGAGAATTTCATACATAAATACTGTATTTGACTATTTTTATCTCTCCTAGTTTCCATCCAACTCCTCTCACTCTCAACTTCCTGTCCTCTCATTATTTTTTAATTTGCACTTAGATAGATGGTGGACTACACTGATCTGTAATCCATAGGAGCTGAACAAGTGAAAACAGAAGTCTTCGTAAGAAATTCAGACAAACATGTGGCTTTTTGAGAAGCTTTGAAAAAAAAAATCGACAGTAGGACTGGTGAGGTAGCTCCATCCATTTCCGTGCTTGTCTTTTTTTTGTTTATTTTTTATGTGTATGAATGTACTGTCTGCATGTAAGTTGGTGCACCCATGTCGTGCAATCCCGTGGAGGTCAGAAGAGGACGCCAGATTCCCCTGTAACTGGAGTTAAAGACGGTTCTCAGCCACAATGTGGGTGCTGGGAATCGAACCAGGGTCCTCTGCAAGAGCAGTCGGTGCTCTTAACCGCTGAGCTATCTCTCCAGCACCCCCCCCATGCTTGTCTTTTAAGCTTGAGGACCTGAGCTTGAGCCCAGAACCCACATTTTAAAAATCAGCTGGGCCCTGAGGCTCATGTGTAATTTCAGGTCAAGAACGTGGAGGCAAGCTGATGCCTGGGCTCATTGGCAGGAGAGCCTGGCCCACTAGGCATGTTTGAGGCCAGAGAAATACTCTGACTCAAAAAATGGTAAAGAGTGCATGCAGATTGGTTCTGGATGTTGTCCTGCGGCCTCCACATGCACACGTGATCCTCATACACACATGAACTTACACACACATGTGCACACACACAAATCTAAAGTTAAAGTGATGTTTAGTTTGTTTTTTTGTCTTGGTCTTTTGTCACAGGTAATGATTAAGGTCTGCAGCATTTAATTTTGATGGCTCTTCCCTTTCGGATTTTATTATATGTGATTTTAGCAGCAAATTGAATGAAAATGATGCTACTATACTGTACATTACTCGTGTGTGAGATTCGAACTTCAAATATTTACAGTATTTCTAAGGCTTTATTTAAGTATTATGAGCTACCTTCTTTTTTTTTCAAAGACAATTTTTGTTGTTTGTTTGTTTCCTATGTGTATGAATGTACTGTCTGCACGCAGGTTTGTGCACCCGTGTCATGCAATGCTGCAGAGGTCAGAAGAGGGTATCTGATTCCACTGGAACTGGAGTTAAAGACAGTTCTCAGCTGCCATGTGGGTGCTGGAGATCAAACCCCGGTCCTCTGCAAGAGCAGTATGTGCTCTTAACCACTAGGCCATCTCTCCAGGCCCTAAAGCCAATTTTTTATTGAAGCCTTGTGCATTTCATACAAAATTTCAAATCAAATCTAGAGCTGTGTCCCACCCCCTGCCCCCCACCTCACTAGAGTTCATGCATTCTACCAAACATGTTTTTCATTTTTTTCTCAGTCTCTCTCAAAATTCTCAATGCAGAAGTTTACTGTCTCCAGTAGAAGTTCGCCGTTTCAGTCAGTTCTTTGACCCAGTTTTGTTTTTTTTTGTTGTTGTTGTTGTTGTCCCTTCCAGTATGCAGCACTCCGAAATATGCATATATGCATGCCACATATGTCATGGGTTATAGCATCTTCAGCTTATGATTTTTTTATTAGGCTAAAAGATGTCTTCTGGCCTCTGCTTGAAGCTGTACTAACAAGCACATAACACACTTACACACACACACACACACACACACATACACACACACACTCACACACTCACAACTAAGCATTATGTATCAATGTATCTATCTGTCATCTATCAGTACTCTTACATATATAAATGGCACCTAAGGAAATATTATCACTAGTTGTTGACTTATATATTTCCAACAGTATATCTCACTTATACTCAGCATAGGCTTTGAAAAATCTGTTAATCTAATTATTTTAAATAAAAATTAAATCTTTATTTAAAACTTGGCTAGTTGTGGCTTTCTATCTGCATCGCACTCTGTTGTATATGGAAGCTTCACAGGTGAGGGTTGAGGGATACACTAGTTTTCTCTCTACCCCTCATTCTGCTATGTTCCATGAGACTTAAGTATAGAGTTTCAACTGTAGGTTTGTCACCCATAACTAGGCATCTCTGAGAGGTATATTCTCTGTGTCTGATCAGTTGTGGGATTCTGCAGTCGCCTCTATCTGTTGTAAAGAGAAGCTTCTTTCATGAGTGGCACACAGAATACTTCTCTGTAAATATAAGAATTTGTTTAGCATATTGTAAGAACTTTCATTTATTTAAAGATATGACAGAGATAGGGTTTTCTTTAAGATCTATGACCTCTCCAGTCATGTTAATTTGGCTATGTTTACAGAGCCCTGAGTTCACTCCCATCAAGAAGGCTAGTCCAATTAGATAGCTGTCAATAACTGTCCCAGTTAACAGTGGCTGCAGATTGTATGTCCCTGGATAGAACTCCTATATTAAACCTCCCCCAGCTCAAGGACCATTGTGGGAGAGCCAGGACTGGTTCAGGAAAGCAGGGCAGCAGAGGTTTTCAGGCCACTGGAAACTTACACACGTGAACTTGTGGCAATGATGGCATTGAACACAGGACCCAGGACAACTCAATAACACCAAGGCCCAGAGTGGAACAAGAGAAATGAGTTGTGGGCCTGCCCTAGTCTGGTAACTACTGGAGACTGATTACTACTGGGTGAGGGACAGTAGGCCTCATTTATAATTCTTAGATAAGCTGATAGTACCCAGTGTATGAGTTTGCACCAAAGGACGACTGGGTACAAATGCTTGACTGGGTGGGACTTAACATGAACAGTGGACCACATGAGCTCCCATGGAGAGGGTAGGGGCAATAGAGAGAGGATGGAATCTAAATTTCATTCAGATCTGTTGCATGAAGTGTACAAAAGCTCAATAAAAAATTAAAAATCACAACCTTAATGAAGATATTTCTGCCAAGAAGCAAGTAGAACCTGATCGATACTTCCTTAAAACACTGAAAATGCTGTCATTTCTCTGCTCCTAATTGAGCCAAAGCATAATTTCTATGTGGTAGGTTCAGTATTTCAGTAAATGCCGTAAGGGTGGAAAATCGTGCATAGTGGCTCAGTCTGTGGGATGCTGAAAACACAGGTGATTCATCCTATATACAAGCATCATTCACAAGTGTCGTGCAGCATAGAGTCAACTATGGCCCAGTAAGCATCAGGCTTGTACACTTGAGGGTCTCATAATGTTCTAAGCTTCTTTAACTAGATGTTTATACCATCACCAACTACCTTAGGGAATTTCCTTGCGCATTTTTCTGGTTACACCACAGATATTATGAAACACTACACACAATGGTCCTCAATGACGTGGGTGTAACAGTATTCTGAGGTACATCACAAGCAAAATGAAGCCCTCTAGATCTCTACATTTGGAAAGTAGCACCAATTTTGATAAGTTCAAAGAATTAAGAGGAATAAAAGAACTTGTAGAGAGTGGAAAATACAACAAACCATAGTCTTTGTGTGTGTGCCTCCAAAGTCCTAATATGATGAATTTGTGCATTACATGAAGACGAAGACTTTTAACAAATGCCACATTATATTACAATGCATGTCCATGCTGACCTCCATTTCCAAATATGCATAATGTGAAAGTCAGTAGCACTTGAGAGACTGTTATAAGACTAAGATGAGATGAGGAGAGTGTACTATGACTTTGAATATCAATCTTTTCTTAAAAGATCATACCTGTAACAGCTAAGATAGAGACAGCAAGACAACATGAGATCAGGGGAACTTAAGTTTCAAACATGAACAAACCATTACAAATTATACATAAATGATATTTGAGTTTCTCTAAGCATCAAATTTCTCATCCAAATAAAAGTACATCTTTCATAGGTTTTAAGTAAATAAAATCAATAATGTATATAGTGTTTGGTTTAGATCCAGGCAAAATGAATAGAATATACTTTTCTAGAGTTAGATGTGCCACTTCCAAATTTTAAGCTCAATATCATAGTGGTGGTATAGTTTAAGTACTTAAGGGGGGTTATTAATGTTCAATGAAATCATAAAGGTGGTACCTTATCCGATCTGATTGGAGAAATAGAGATTAAAGATGCTCACAGAATAACACACCGTAAGGGATGACAGCTATCTACAAGCAACGGAAAGGAGCCTTGAGAGACTCCAGCCCCAAGCAATTATCAGTCTCAGACTTCAGCATTCAGAACTGTGAAATGAACATATAGTACTTCAGTCTCCTAGTTTTCAGATTTTTCCTTTTTCTTTTTAGTGGCAGCCTTAGTGAAATACCTCAAAGCCAGCACTGACCAAGGAATTTGATGGATTTTTAATGTGTATCAATATGAAAATACTTCTGTAGGGCTAGCTTTGTAATGCATCAGTCACAGAGAAACCTGAGACCTCACAAGTTCAAGAAGGGTTGTGAGGCCCAAAATTCATCCTGAGCCCTTGAATTTGATCTATCTGCTTATAGTGGTGGACTGAATGAGAAATGTCTCCCACCTATTTATACAGTTGTTTCCCCAGTACAAAGTGTTGCTTGGGGTGGTTTTCAAAGGTGCAACCTTTGCTGTAGGATGAATGCCTCTGGGGGTAGGCTTTGAGGGTTTTAGAGTCTTCTCCACCTTCTTGTTCTATCTATTCTTCCTGTGTGTCAATGAAATGTGACCACTCAGCTTCCTGTTCTTGCTGTCATGCATTCCCTGTCATGATGGGCGCTAGACCTTTGTTTTGTAAGGCAGAAAACATCTGTGCCAGTTTGGTGTCTATTTCTATGATGAAACTCTGGCTAAAACCAACTTGGGGAGGAAAGGTTTATTTTTATTATTTTATTACTCTCTGTGGCAACAGTTAGCCTGGACTCGTTATGGAGACCAGGCTGGCATCGGCCTCATAAGTTCTCCCTGTCTCTGCCTCCTGGGTGTTGGGATTAAAGGCATGGGCCACCACACCTGGCCAAAATATTTATTTGGCTTACAACTCACAGCCCATCATCAAGGGAAGCCAAGGCAGGAGCTTAAGGCAGAAAACTGAAGCTCAGGCCATAGAGGAACACAGGATACTGCCCTGCAGCCCTGGTCTGTGCTCAGCCTGATTTCTAATAGAAACCATGACTATCTGCCAGGCTGAATAAGAGACAAGATGATCTGAACCTTCCCACATAGTTCAACAAAATGAAAATGCCCCAAAGTCATCCCCACAGGCCAGTCTGTTAGAGGTGATTCTCCTTAGCCTGTCAAGTTGACCACTGAAGCACGCCTTTCACAAGTTACGTTTTAGTGTTTTATCACAGCAACAGAAACCTAATATAATTTTGTATAGAAAATCTTCTTGAAAATATCATTCTACCCAAATAACATGAAACCACTATAAAACCCTAATATACCAGGGTTTGTTTACTGCATACAAAATGAAAGTCACTCTACATTCATTAACTTCTATTTTCTTTTTTTTTGTGTGTGTGTGGCCTTTTTGAGACAAGGTCTCCCTTTAGTCCCAGCTGGCGGAGCTCACTATGTAGACCAGGCTAGCCTTGAACTCACAAAGATCTGCCTGCCTCTGCTTCTCGAGTGCTGGGCAACTTCTATTTTCTTTTCCTTTTTTATTAATTTTATTTATTTCTGTATGTGTATGAATGTACTGTCTGCATGTAAGTTTGTGCACCCGTGTTGTGCAATGCCGCAGAGGTCAGAAGAGGGTGTTGGATTCCCCTGGAACTGGAGTTCTCCTGGAATTGGAGTTTCAGACGGTTCTCGACCACCATGTGGATGCTGGGGATCGAACCCGGTTCCTCTGCAAGAGCGGTCAGCGCTCTTAACTGCTAGGCCATCTCTCTAGCCCTACTTCTATTTTCTTAACTGTGTAATACATAAAAAGTTGTCTGTCACCAGGCATAGTGGCACACACCTTTAATCCTAGCACTCAGGAGGGAGGCAGAGGCAGGCAGATCTTTGTAAGTTCAAGGCCAGCCTGGTCTACAGAGTGAGTTCCAGGACAGCTGGGACTACAGGGAGACCCTGTCTCGAAAAGACAAAAAAAAAGTTGTCTATCAAAGTGTCCTAAAAATGATCAGAGTAGACAGCCAGAGATAGATAATGATATTTTAAGCTTTATTAACTTTATTTATTAGTATCTCTTCATGAGTGTCTGTCACAGTAAAAATATTTTCACTTTAAAAACTGTTTCTCTCAATACACAGATGAATCATACTGATATTTTCTAGAGAATAATCATCAGGATAGAATAGAGCTAAAGGATCAAGCTTTCAGCAGGATTATCTTCCTTTCTCCTTACTTTCTACTGATTGCTGAATATGTAATTTTATCCCATCCTGGGCCTCAATGGGGCCTTTTTTATCATCTGCCCCACTGTTAACAGTGAAAATTCTCATCTTAGGAACATTATCATTTCTCCTGCCATGGGTGAACTCTGGCAGGTTTATCTCCACTATTCTGTATTCTACTTCAATCCCACCCACATCAATGTGTGCCCTACAGGAGCGTTTTACAAATGAATCACTTCTTTACCCTCAGTCAAAGCTCATGGCCTCCCCAGCAGATAAAGTAAACATGGGAAAGATGTATGGAGACCGCACTTGCAAGCATACGGATGGCCTCTGGAATGCCAGAGAGTGTTACCAAAGGCCACTAAACCAATAAAGCAAATATGGGTCTCCTTGAGTCAAGCAAAACCCCTCCATCAGCACCAGCTACACCTCATCTGCCTGGAAATACTGTGCAGCAGTGGCAGCCTTATGTCTGTATATCCCAAATCTAATTGGCTATTGGCTCTCTCCTTGGAGGAATAACCCACGGCTGATGCCACAAGCTTACATCCTCTAATGGTTAGGAGATGTTATAAACCACACGATGACCCTGTCATACTTAACAGAAGAAAATGTAATTCATGGATTAACATACCATCCAAACATCTGTGTCTATACCAATGTAACCTACCATAACAACTAGTAATGTTTAAATACCTATATATCCAATTGCGAGTGCTTCATTAGTAGGACCGAAAGGCTATATATTATACTGTTTAAATACCTATATATCTAATTGCATGTGCTTCATTAGTAGGATTGAAAGGTTATGCCTGGACAAGCTGGCAGCCCATGAAAGAAAACAGCCAGAATTGACTAGAGACCAAGACAACAGCTCCAGGGAAAGTAGACTGTTTTGCTTCTCATCCACCTGTGCCACTTTTCTAAGCCTAGGGAACAATCTGCGGAAGAGGGGGCATGGTAGAATGTAAGGGCCGTGATTGGGGTGAATGTTGAAACTACAACAATATAGACTGGACACTCATTTGATCAACTTGATTGAACATACAAGCCCCCCCCCCCCTGCTGGATGGTGGCACCCATGAGCTATATGGGTTTGGGCACAACTGCTCGCAAATTGGTTTGACATGAAGGATGCTTGTACTCACAAATTATCACTTATTGTTAAAAAAAAATGAAAACAAAACAACAACAACAAAAAAAAACAGAAAGATGCAGAAAAGTTACGGCAGAATGCATGATCTGGGATGGGTAGGGGTGGGGTGGGGTGAAGGGAAGGGGATATATGCCTGAATTGAATTGGAAAATGATATATGAAATACACAAAGCATCAATAAAAAAATTAAAAAATAAAAAATAAATAAAATTTTCCTATGAAGGAAAAAAAAATAGTAAGCCATAATTTCACACTTTCTTCATGGTGCTCACTGACTACCTTAGTTCATTAAACAACAAATGTTGTTCTCTCAGACAACCATTTAATATGGCCTTCTTCCCTGGGTCTTTCTTGGGAAATGTCCTGGCAGCACTAGGCCCACACCCAAGAAGTCTTAAAACCATCCCTGGTGTCTGTTCACAAATTCCATCCTGCTGGCTTCAGTCGGAAGAACACAACCAAAAGAAAACAAGTTGCAACACATGAAGTCTGAGCTCACTACTGTATTCAGAGAACATGCTACTGCCCTTAAATGAAATTTTCAGAAAAAAACAAAACAAAACAAACAAAAAAACAGAAAGAAGCAGTCTAGAAAATCGGCTTTTTTTAGACTTTCTTTTCTACCAAGAAATTCTGAGGTGCTCTTGTGTGGAGTTTGATGGGGAGATGAGGTGACTCACTCCATTCCACAGGTTTCCACAGAGCAGATATTTCTGAAAGGCAAAAGACAATGTTGTCATTTCTAGCATCAACCAATGAAAACAGGCTTTTGTTCATTGAGAAAAGGAGGAATTGGAAAAGGATCCAGACTGACTGCAGAGATGTTTGAGGAAGGAAGTGAAGTTGCCAGGCAGCCAGCCAATGCTTGCCAGATGGAAACACACAGGCTGGCCAGTCACATCTCCAGTCCATGCACCTGAGCCCAAGTGCTCACTCCTCACCATCAAGATAAAGCCAGTGGGAGCGCAGCATGGGCGCTGCTCGATACCAGGGGATTCCAAGCGCGTCATTGTGAGTGTTGCTGACTTTAGTTTGTTTAGGTTGGTGAATTTCCTTTATAAATGTCGTATGAAACTTTTTCCTGTAAGGAAATAAGCTCTCTCTCTCTCTCTCTCTCTCTCTCTCTCTCTCTCTCTCTCTCTCTCTTTCCTGCTACTTGAAGAACTATGATCTGGTAACAGTATAGAGTTTACAAGATAAATTGATTCTCTGGAAATTGTGTGTTATGGTACCTAGTTAATGCTGCTCATATGTAAACATCGTAAAGAGACTGGTTCTCTACTATCTTATTTTCAATTTTGTTAATTATACCTTTAACCTGGGGTAAGCATGGGGTAATGAGCTGTGTGAGAGAGAAGGACACAAGACAAAATGAGGCAAAGAAAAGCACACGGCGTTGTTGTAGAGTTGCGACTCTGGTTAGCTGGCCTTTTTTGTGATCAATTCCATCATTTCTCTTGTTTTCTACCTACAAAACTATTAGATAAAAATCCAGAGACTTATGAAATCCTGACATAACACATTTTCAAAGGATAGATGTGGGAGGGTATTTGTCCTCTCTTCTTGAAGGTTTACTAAATCTGAACTCCCAGTAACCAAACAACCCATAAGAGCAACAAATGACTCTATCAGGACATTGCATGCAATAGTGGCGAATTAAGACACTGCTGTCTAGAAATGGGAAGGTCTTCTTCATTTACATAAAGAGTTTATTTGTATTTCAGAAATCCCCAAATATAGTGCTTTAAAAGAGAAAACAAAAATGGAAGCTTAAGTATTTTCAAATGTGTAGCTTGCACAGTAAAATTAAATTCCAGTATGAGTAAAGTTAGATAACATGAATAAAAAGTACTTGAGTCAGATGATGAAAATACTTTATTCTAAAATATACAGACTGAGTGGAATATGGTGCTACATACCTGTAACCCATAACATAGAAGGCAAAGGGAACATGGCTGATCAATCACAAATTGAAGTCCAACCTGAACTACATAATAATATTCCATCCAATGAAAGATAAAAAAAAAAACAGCTAAATAAAATCTGCATGTTAAATGATTTTTAATTGAATTTTTGTGTATTTCGTACAGAACGTTTCAATCAATCTTATCACCTTTAGACCCTGTCCCCATTGGCACCCCCCACAGCCCCCCCACTACAATTCTTACATTCCGTCATTTGTGCCAAGGCCCGTTGTGTCAAGTTACCATCCCCAGACATTCCTCAGTGCAGGTTCATTCACTGGTCTAGTCAGCCCATCCAGAGTCATTTGCTTTAAGAAGATCAGCTCTCTCTCACCCAACAGTAATCAGCTACCAATACCTCTTCTGCTAAGATGGGGTTCTGCTGCCCATTTCCATAGTTCTGTGCTGGGTTTTGTCTGCTTGAGTTTGCATGGGTCTTGTACATGCTGACACCATGGCTGTAGATTCATGTGATCAGCATCCCAGGACCTTATATGATTCTATTTCCATATGGTCATGCACCTCCTCCCTGGCTCTTAACAATCTTTCCACCTTCTCCTCCACAATAGTCCTTCAGCCGTGGGTGAGTGAAACTTAATATAGGACTCCTGTCTGAGGACCCACATTTTGCAGATTCCTAATATTAACATTTTGGCCATTTGTAAACTTTGTGGTCTTGGCCCTCCATTGCATGAGGGAGCTTCATTAGTAAGAGTTGAGAGATTCATTAGTGTCTTCTTTACCTCTTGTCCTATGTTGAAAGAGCCTTAGGTGTAAAAGTTGCATTGTAGATGAGACTCTTAGGCTCAGGCAGCTCCCAGACAATGTCTGTGTGTCTCCATTTGTGGTACAATGTAATAGTCTCTGTCCAGTGCAGAAAAAGTATTTCTTTGAGGAGTGGTGGCTGGAAACAGACTCTTCTTGAGTTAGTGGTAACAACACACTTAATCTACCTTGCATTGTACAGATGATATCAAGGAAGTCTCAGGGGCTCAGAGAGTAAGGAAAGGATTTCCCTGTTGGTCTCCAGAGCTGAAAAGTCAAAGAACACATGAAATGGAATTAACCCAATCTTTTCTGTGTTTATGCAGAAACTACATCACTTTGTGGTCTCCCCACACAACCTTTCAAATACGACTTTAGGGATTGGTTGTTCTGAGCCTTCTCATCCTGTGCAAGCTCACTGTGTTGGCCCATGTCAAAGCAATCTTGGAAAATAAATTGCTTCTGTACCCACAGAGCCATAGGAATTGTCATCTGAGTTAGAGAAGCTGTGTCACCACATGAAGATAAATGTTGTGTGCGGAATTATATGTCAAAAAGATGTAAGAATATACACTATAAGAATATCCAATGGGATAATGATTACAGTGGGTTGAAAATTTCTTTTGAAAATAAAAAAGCATGAAATCGAAAGTTCATTTTTGCCTACAAAGTTTCATCTAGTAATTTCTGTGAGATATAATCGAAAGCATAAAATGGAGATTATTGGGCTGGAGAGATAGCCTAGCAGTTAAGAGCTCCGACTGCTCTTACAGAGGACCCTGGTTCGATCCCCAGCACCCACATGGCGGCTGAGAACCGTCTGAAACTCCAATTCCAGGAGAACTCCAGTTCCAGGGGAATCCAAGACCCTCTTCTGAACTCCGCGGCGTAGCATGACACGGGTGCACAGACTTGCATGCAGACAGTACATTCATACACATACAGAAATAAATAAAATTAATAAAAAAAATTTAGGGGTGTGGTAGAATGTAAGGGCTTCGATTGGGGTTAATGGTGAAACTACAACAATATAGACTGGACACTCATTTGATCAACTTGATTGAACATACAAGCCCCCCCTTTCAGGATGGTGGGACCCATGAGCTGTGTGAGTTTGGGCACAACTGCTTGCAAATTGGTTTTACATGAAGGATGCTTGTACTCACAAATTATCACCTATTGTTAAAAAAAAATGAAAACAAAACAAAACAAAAAAGCAGAGAAAGATGCAGAAAACTTACGGCAGAATGCACGATCTGCGATGGGTAGGGGTGGGGTGGGGGGGAAGGGAAGAGGATATATGCCTGAACTGAATTGGAAAATGATGTATGAAATACACAAAGCATCAATAAAAATAAATTAAAAAATTTTTTTAAAAATGGAGATTATTTTAAGTACTGAGAAGTACAAGGCATCCTCTATACCAGTACTATAAAATCTTAGAATTCTAAGAAAAATGCTGAAAAACCATTTCCATTGAACAGAAGAGAGTAACAGTTTGAAACAGCTACCACAAGGCATAAGGAGATAGAGGAGACACTCCTAGGAAGATTCTGGGAACATGGCTGCCTACGTACATATCACTTTATATCCATGTCTTCCATAGCTTCCTCAGACTCTCCTTTTTGTCCAGTGTCAGCAGTGGCCTGACACCTGAGTGAAATCTCCTGAGGCCTTAGGTTCTGTGGGGCTTGCAGAGAAATTAGTCTGGGCTTTCCAGTTTGTATGTTGAAGATTCGTCTATATGGTTTCAAAAATGTAGACCCCATTTTTCAGAAACACCAACCAAAGAATCTTGAGAAATAAGTAAGAGCACAAGAAAACACATAGGGAAGCAGTCAGTTTGGTTTTGTGAGATCAAAGCCTTATCTCCCTGGTTTGCTAAAAGTAAAGGAATAACAGAATACAAGCAGAATTCCACCTGCTACTGGAAGTGAAAGACCTACAGACAGGAAAGACTGCTTCACGGAAAGGCACAGGTAGTGGCTTAGAGACTGCCTATCACTGACAATGTATGGATGAATCCTTTTACATTCCTCCATTGTTTTAGGACTGTCAATATGTAGAGCCCTCTAAAGATTAAATCTAAGTGGCAAGAAGCAACTCTAAAAGAGATTACCCAACAAAGTGAGATATGAAAACCAGCTATAAAAAAAGATTCATGGGGCTGGAGAGTTAGCCTAGTGGTTAAGAGCACCGACTGCTCTTGCAGAGGACCCATGTTCAATTCCCAGCACCCACATGGCACTAAGAACCGTCTTTAACTCCAGTTTCAGGGGAATCCAACACCCTCTTCTGACCTCTGCGGCATTACACCACCATGGGTGCTCAAACCTACATGCAGACAGTACACTCATATACATAATAAATAATAAATAAAAATTTTAAAAATCTGGCATCTTAATTATTTTAAAATGTGGAGTTCAGTGGCAGTATTTACACTGATATTCCAGTCAACCATCTCCACCATCTATATCCATAACTCTTTTCACTTTCTAAAACTGAATCTTGCCATCTTCAAACAAACTCTCATTCCCCGTCTCCATAGTTCTCTAATATGTATTTAACTACTGTAGACACCTCATATTACTGAATCTCATAGTATTTGTCTTTTTTATGACTGGTTTATTTTACCTAGCACAATGTTCCTAAACTAAATACATATTGTCTCAAATATCAGAATTGCCTTTCTTATCTGGCTAATAATTTATCATTCTGTGTATGTGCTATGTGCTGTATCTTTCTTATCAGTTCATTGCTCAGTGGATATTTGGGTTTTCTCTATGGTTTAATCATTGTATAAAAAACCCTACTATCAACAGAGCTATACAAATATTGCTCAGAGACTCACAAACTGAGAAATGGAATTTCTAGGTCATATGGTAGTTCAATTATACTGTTTTCCTTGCAGTGACAGCATTTTGCATATCCACCAACATTGCACAGATGCATGTTCTAGCTTCTCATCCACATTTACATGCACCTTCTAATTTTACAGTAGTCATTCCTAATGGACTTAAATTTACCTTTACTAATGCCTTATGAGCTTAAGGGAGAAAAGAGAAATGATAAACAATATACAATTCAGAGAGAGATCCAGGAATAACCATACATTTTGAAGTGATTAAGGCAGACATAAAATATATATTCAAAACTTTCTGACAAGACATTTGAAAGTTTAGAGGAAATGGATTATTTCCCAGCAAAATATGTATTGCCAAAATTCACCCAAGAAGAAAGGGGAAACTTAAATATACCAGTTACCATAAAAGAGTTTAGAAAAAGATGCTTAAAGATCTATCATTGAAAAAGGCAGCGAGAACAGATGGCCACCCGGCTGAGGTTTATGTAACATGTATTTTATATAACCTTTAAGAAAGAGAGCTTTTCAAAGTTAAATTATTTCAGGCCTTAGGAAAAAAGATAAAAGCCCTCCGAAATTCATTTTACAAAGGCATTATAACTCTTTCAAAATTATAAAAATAGAATAATAAAAGATTTCAGAAAGGTAGTTTATAATAAAGATGAAATTTTATTAAATATGAGGGTTTGGTTTACAGCGACATTTCCTTTATCCGATTTTGTGGTTGCTTAACCAATATGCTGGAAACATTATTCTGTGTCACAATCACAGAATGGCAACAGAGTCTAAAATCTACTATACCCTCATGCAGCTTTCTCTCAAGTCTGAAGAGGAAGATAACATTAAGAAGTAATAAATCTATGCTTACTATGTTAGTTAATGATAAATGAGTCTACCATACCCTCATGAAGCATTCTCTCTAGTCTAAAAAGAAAGATTACAGTAAAAAGTAGTAAATCTACACTTACTATGTCAGTGAATGAACAAGTAGAGTGCTTCTAGAAGATGACTGGCTTTTCTTCACCTCTGTTTTAGTGTATAGCTCTGGTCCATATACTGGGACAGAAAAGGAGGTAATTAATTTGTAGTGTTCTGTAATACCCCATGCAGGAGCTCTGGTGCCTTAGATAAGTGGTGATAGTGAAGGTGATGGGGGAATGCTGAGGACTTGTGTATACATTGTATGTGCACATGTTGAACATGGAAATATATATGTCAGGCAAATAAATATTAAATACAGAAAATGCATCTAAGATAGACATAAAAGAATCTTTTGAAGATTTAAACTTATGAGGCTAGTTTTTAATAAAGATGGCATAAAGATGATTTCAAATGCAGTGCCTTGGGACTTGTACATGGAGTTATGGATGGAAAATGAGATTGAAAGACTGAGAGAAGAACAAATACTGAAATACGGAGAGATCACAGTACATTTCAAAGATGGCAAGTTTAATATGAGTATTGAACATCAAAGTGGTATCAGATGGTGGGTTGATTATGTGAGATTTGTTAGGGTGACTTCCATCTACAAATCAAAGTTAGTGGATCCTAAGTATATAACTTATTTAAAGTTGCTAAACTACATGAGATTTCAAAAGAAAAAGCTTAAAATAGAAAAGCGAGATGTACAAGGCATTCCACATTTCAGATGTTATTTAAAGGCATGTTGAAAATCACAGACCTAAGAGAATGACTTCAGGAAAGAGAGGGGAGACTTGAGATGCAAGAGGTGAAGCACAAGGAATGCAGAGGAGTCCAGATGTAAGAAAGGTAAAAGTAGACAGGATAAACGAAATGTGTTTTATTATTTGGATGAATAACCCAACTATGTATTGATGAGGAAGATTTGATAACTTGAATAAAAACAGAACTACTCCTGAAGCATGGGGGAGAAGCGATGTAGCCCTCAAATTGGAGGCGTGCCTCAGTAAGAGTGGTCAGAGGGACGCTGGAGGTGCGCACAAGGGAGCACTGGGTGAGGAGGCTGTGCAAGTCGGAGACAATTTCTTTCCTTCAGAGTAGCAGGAAGTGATGTCATCAGCCAAGATTCAGTATTAGGAGGAAACAAAAGCGTGGAAAATTTATGGAAAGAGGAATGGGAGAGGACAAGCACTGTAGAAATAAAATGTGATTAGTGGATAGAATTCAGAATTTAGCCAATTGATTGATTCTATTCCACAGTCAGTGGAATGTGTGTGGGCAAGTAGACAGAAAGATGAATCAACAATTGGTCATGTAAAACCCATTCTGTAAGCCTAAAAGTCAAAACTGATATAAAAGTTTATTAAAAGAGATACTTAACAAAGTCCTCATTAGACATTTTCCTTCACAGACTTAAGTTTTGTTTAAAGAGTCCTGGGATGCTTTGGGGATTTATTATTCTACATGGTAAAGTGCAAACTCTATTTTAATTGAAATCAGAAACTGGATATGTATCCCTGCTCTTACATCCTAATTTAATAATGCCTTCACTGATCAAGTCTTTGTAATTAGATATGTAATTTAATAAGTTGGACAAAGTTTTATCTCCGTTTCAGGACATAGCTTTATAACTAGAAAGCTCAAAGACTATAAACAATTGGAATTAACAAGAGAATTCATTAAAATAGAAGATCAACACACAAAAAGTACTTGGGTTTTCTTAATAATAAGAAATTTGAGAAAAATGAGAAAAATACATGACTTTTAGTTACAAGATTCATGAGAGGGAAGTATATTAAGAGAAAAATAGTATTTTGTTAAAGACTATAACATGGAATAATCAAAAAACAATAGTTAGAAGAAATTTGTATATATATTTTATTAAACTTTAATATATAAGTCAGATTTTCTGAATATTAAGTCTAGAAAAGGAGTGATCTGACTTACCAGATATCAAAATAGAATCAATGAAGAGTTTGAATTAATGCGTCCTTGGCACAGACTTGTTCAAATATGCCTTGTCTATATTTGCAACTAAGGCAAGAGAATTATAATGTTCAGACACTGTCTCAGCTAAGAAAAAATCAAGTAAAGACCTGGCCAATTCATCTAAAGAGTATAAGCAACACAATGTAAAGACAGGAAAAGTGGGACAGCCCAATCTGCAGAAGTACAAATCTAAATGACAATGGAATCTCTGACAATACGCTCAGGTTCACAAGAGAGACATACAGATTACAGGGGAATGAAATCTTATTCCATACTTACTGAACAGAAAAAACATAACTGCTATTATTAACAGAGATACAGAAATCATATACTCTCCTACTTGGGCAATTGGAATGAAAATTGTAATGCCTTTTTAAAAATCATTGCTTTTTTAAGTCCACATTCATAGATTTATGTGAAACTGTACATATGTGGAAAAAAACTTAAACTGATGTCTGAAGCTTGTGTAAACAGAAGGGTACAGCTCATTCTAATAGATAACTCTAGACTGACATGCAAAGGTCAGTTCAAATCTGTGCATTTTTAAAGTGATAAGTTCAAGTTAAAATGCTGTTTATAATGACTTCCATTTTCACTGAGGAAATAAAAAGGTAGAAAATAACTGCTTTCACAAGTAAGTAAACTAGGATTTTCTTCAACTCCTTTGAGAGTCGAGATAGCAAAACAATAAAAGAATTTGAGATTTAAAGAAGGATGGATGCAGAAAGAAGGGAGATGACAGCACCCAATAGGTGCTGTTGGGAGCAGAGAGGAGCCCGATGCAGCATACACAGCTAAGAGGAAACCAGAGATATGCCACAAAATTGATGGGCTCGAAGGAGCAGAGCACATCACTCACAGACACAAGGGGGCCGCACTCACATGGAATTGCTTCTTAATGTCCCTCCAGTAGATTTTCAGGAAAATAGAGGATGAGTAGGATTAAGGAAGAAGGTACTTTGTGCAGACAGTGGGAGAGACCAGACATGTAGTCTGAAACTTTGGGGGTAAGTAGTAAGCTCAGTCATCCCAAGACTCGGAAATAGACCCACAAAAGATGGGAAAGGATTAAAAAAAATGAACTCTAACCCTGTGGGAGGGGCAAAAACTGCATTAAATGCAAGGCTGTATTACAACATCATAAGGAAGGTGGGCAGAATCCTTCTGGAATACCCTCCTGGGAGAGCCAGGACCTGCCTAAGACTGAGGGTAACCTAGGATAGGAATATGGAAAGTTCTCTCTTTGCCTAATCCTGGACCAGACCAGCAGACACTGAGGATCAAGCTGAGCTGTCTACCACAGGAGGAGGATGGAGTATGGAGAGAGGACCCATCTATGCCCAAGGTACTTTCAATGGAAACTGAAACCATCGCAATGAGAAGACTCAAACACAGCCTAACTTCCGGCTAGAAGGACTAAACTTCTCTCCCAACCCCCACCCTCACACACAGCTTAACTGAAAACTCATCTTCATGAAGAAGACCAGTATGTTTCCTTCCCAAATAATCCTTTTGACTTGGTTATTTTTGAGCTAATGCCAGTTTAGGAGACCAAGCAGAATACCTTACATAATCCTTAGTTTAAAAAATAATCAAGCTGGGTTTGGTGGCAAATGCCTTTAATTGCAGCCCTTGGGGGAGGAGGGAGGCATCAGGAGGGATCTTTGTGAGATGGAAGCCACCCATCTTCCAGGTGGGCTCTGACTAGGGAGAACCCATCAAAAAAATATTTTAAGATGGTATGTAAATTCTTCTTTACTGGATAAATTTGTTATCAGCCCAGAGATGGGGGTATATCCAAGGAAACACTATTACACTGTGATTTTTCATATATTGACTTTCACACAGTTTCTTATTTGTGAGAGCTAAAAATTGATATCTGTTGCCCAAGCTTTCCTTGCAAATACTTTTGTTTTTGTTCTTGTTGTTTGTTTGTTTTTATACAAGGCCTCTGTGTAGCTCCAGCTGTCCTGGGACTTGCTATATAGAACAGACTGACCCTAATCTTCCGAAGATACACCTACCTCTGCCTCGGAGTGCTGGGATAAAATGTAGTCACCACAATGCCCAGCAGCCTTTGCAAATGTTTCTGAAGATACTATGTTAAGCAGAGTTTGAGGTCACTACTTTAAGCTAGCAACTCAGAGATTTCTCCTCTGTGATATTACAAGATAAATGTAGAAATTATAAAGAAAAACCTAATGGAATTCCAATGAAACAGTCTATAATAACACAGCTAAATAATCCATTTGACAGACCCATTAGTAGACTCAAACAAATTAGTCAACTCAGAGCTATTGAACAATAGAAGTTCATGAAACACTTCAAAGAATGAAGTGTGAGAATGCCGTTTATGTAATTTATAAGTTGTTGATCTAAAGATCTACTAATCTACTTGCTTCTCTGGGAGTCAATTTTTATAACTATCCCACTAAATGTTTCAGTTCAACTTCCTTTATTTCTCAGTGATGCTGCCCATGAAAGGGAGCCAGTTGAAGCACAGCTGCAACGAACAGTGTCCTGGAGACCTTTGGTGTGTGTTCTGATTCCTACCATGAAGGAATCAAGCATGCAGTCTACCATAACACACACACACACACACACACACACACACACACACATTTATGGCACATTTACATGAATGTGCTGTGATTCATACAAATCACATGAGGATTCCACCCCCAAATTTCTATTTTTAGCACTTATACCTCTATTAACACTGGCCTTGGGCAAATTAAGCCTCAATTACTGACTGCAGTAGAGAAAATATAATAAAAATGAGATGTGTGTATAAAGAAATAAAACTGTCTACAAACAAATGGGCAGTTCTTAAATGGAAGTTCTTGTGGCATGGCTCCTTTTGAAACTGTTTTTGTTATGAACTCATCTCAAATAGAGAATGGATAAACATCACAGATGATATACAAGTCATAAAATGCCTACCTCTGGAGAACAAGATAAATATCGTCCAGCTGTCTGTATTAGCTCAAGTTAACCACCCAGACAAGGGAATCGAACAGAGCATCACCGGGGAGGGTCTCACGCCTCTAATTGGGGATTTTTTTTTATTTTATTTATTTTTGTATGTGTATGAATGTACTGTCTGAATGTAGGTTGGTGCACCCGTGTCATGCAATGCTGTGGAGGTCAGAAGAGGGTGACAGATTCCCCTGGAACTGGAGTTCTCCTGGAATTGGAGTTACAGACGGTTCTTAGCCATGTGGGTGCTGGGGATTGAACCCGGGTCCTCTGCAAGAGCAGTCGGTGCTTTTAACCACTAGGCTATCTCTCCAGCCCTGGGGATTTTTTTTTAATAAGCTCATGGACTCTTCTAACAGATTCTTCTCCATTCAGCTCTGCACATTTGTGAGCAGGATGGGAATGTCCGAATATACTGTTCATGAGGAACTTGTGGCAATTGCAGTAAAGTGTGCTATCAAGGTCTTTTCCACTTGCCCATGAGAATGCGACTATCTTGTTAAACATCAATGAAAATAATAACTATTTTAATAGCTTTATTTACACTTTCACAGTGCCAAGGATCAAATTTAGAGCCTCATGCATGGCAGGTAACTACGTTACCCTTGTTACCCCAGGATAGGCATATAAACTTATCGAAAGAGCATGTATCTAACATGAACAATTACATCAGTTTGAGTCCTAGGACTGAAATTAAGCCAAATTAAAAATGAGCAGTTAAGCCTAAATCTAAAACAGGAAAAACTGGTATTTTGCTCTGAATTTTTTACTTTGTACTTGCTTTATAATAAGCATATTTATTGTGGTAACAATAATTTTGTGCAAATATATTAATGTTGTGCCTATTTTAGGTATGCAAATATGAGCATAATAATTAATTTTAACTGCAGAATAGCAGATTAATTGCTTGTACAAACATAAACTTTCACGTCGTTTGTCAATGTTTATGCCATGAAAGCTCTCTAGTACCTTAATCCACACACCTGTATTTAAATTATCTAATGATATTTCACATCATATTAATCAAATGTGTTTCATAAAGAGAGAATTCAAACTCATAACATGTTTCATAGTTGGGCTTTCTTCATGTCTTTAGCAATTAATATATGCTGTTCAGTTATTGGTAAACACTAGAGTCACAAACCCTATCATAGCTTACTGTCAGGCTTCTGCATTAGAGTTCAGTTTACTATAGAAATAAGGTCTCTTTTTTTTGTCTTTTAAAGACAGGGTCTCCGTGTAGCCCCAGCTGTCCTGGAACTCACTCTGTAGACCAGACTGGCCTTAAATTCACAAATATCTGCCTGCCTCTGCCTCACAAGTGCTAGGATTAAAGGCATGCACTACCACAATAAGGTCTTTTAATGTTAATGTTTATAACAATCAGGGAAAAAGTAAAATATATTCCTGTGATACCTTACTAAGAAATGATGCAAAGACAATACAGAAATCATTCAGTGGTGCTGGGATCTTCACTATGATGCTCCAGAGGGATGGACTTGTGTGGAACACGCTGGTCAGGATGGCACATCTCCACAGTCCAGTTCTGTTCCTCCATTTCTTCAGTATAATACACATCTAAGTTGGTTGCCAGTGGTAATACCTTTTCCATTTTTTTTCTTTATTTGTTTATTTTTTAAGGCATTCTACAATATAAGAGCACAGTTGTTTTCAAATCACATTGACATTGTTCAGTTTGCCATACAATTAAGTAATTGGTGCTAGCATCCACAGATGAGGGATAGCATTTGTCCTTTGTTTTTCTGGGATTGTGTTACTTCACTCAGCATGATATCTTCTAGCTCCATCCATTTACCTGCAAAGGTCATGATGTCATCTTTCTTTACCATTACATAGAACTCCATTGTGTAGATGTACCATATTTTCTCTATCCACTAGTCACTTGAGGGGCACTTGGGTTGGTTCCAGCTCCTTGCTATTGTGAAGAGAACTGCAATAAACATGGCTGTGCATGTATCTCTGTGGTAAGATGAGGCTTGTGGGTACATACCCAGGAGTGGTATGGCTGGGTCAGGTGGCCAGTTCATTCCAAGTCTTCCAAGGGTTCTCCACACTGCTTTCCATAGTGGCTGTACAAGTTTACATTCCCACCAACAGTGAATGAGTGTTCCCCTTTCCCCACAACCTCTCCCACACTTGGTATCATTTGTGATCTTGATCCCAGCCAGTCTTATTGGAGGAAGATGATATCTTAAAGTGGTTTTAATTTTCATTTCCTTAATTATTAGTGACATTGAACACTTTTTAAGATGTTTCTCAGCCATCTCTAATTCCTCACTTGTAAGTCTCTATTCAGCTCTTTACTCCATCTTTTGAGTGATTCATTTGTTTTCTTTCTTCTTTGTTTTTTTGAGTAGTTTGTATATTCTGGAAATCAATGCTTTGTCAGATGTATCTGCGGTGAAGGTTTCCTCCCACTCTGTGGGTTTTCACTTCACTTCCTTGGTTGTTTCTTTTGATGTACAGAAGCTTTTGAGTTTAACGAAGTCCCATTTGTCAATTGTCAACCTTAATTCTTGCTCAGCTGCTGTCTGATTTAGGAAGTCTTTTCCTACACCTATGTCTTGTACGCTGCTGCCAACTTTTTCTTCTATCACCTTCAGAGTTTTGGTTTTCACATTGAGGTCTTTAATCCATCTGGAGTTGACTTATGTACAGGGCGAGAGGTAGGGGTTTAATTTCATTCTTCTACAAGTGGTGATCCAGTTTTGCCAATACCACTTGCTGAAGATGCTGTCTTTCCTCCATTGTATCTTTTTGGCCCCCTTGTCAAATATGAGGTGTCTGAAATTGTATGTGCTCAACTTTGGATCTTCAGTTTTATTCCATTAGTCAACAGGTCTATTTTTGTGCCAGTACCAAGCTGTTTTTATGACTATAACCCTATAGTATAGTTTGAAGTCTGGTATAGAGATCCCCCATTTTCTCTTTTCACTCAGGATTGTTTTGGCTATTCAGGGTCTTTTGTTTTTGCAAATGAAATTAAGGACTTTTTTTCCCAAGCCTGTGAAGACCTCTTAGGGATTTTAATTGGGATTGCATTAAATCTATACAAGAGTTTATAATTTTTGTTGTAGAGATCTTTGGTATCTTTGGTTAGGTTTGTTCCTAGGTATTTCATTGTTTTTGAGGCTATTGTGAGTCAGAAGGTCTCTTTGAATTCCTTCTTCAGTTGCTTGTTGTTGGTGTAAAGAAAGACTACTGATTTTTCTAGGTTAATTTTGTATCCTGCCACTTTACTGAAGCTCTTATTCATTTCTAGGAGTTTTCTGGTGGAGTTTTTAGCATCCCTTAATAAACAATCATATTATCAGTAAAAAGGGATAGCTTCATTTCCTGTTTTCCATTTAGTACTCCTTTAATTTCCTTTTCTTGCCTTATTGGCCTAGCAAGTGTTTCAAGCACTATATTGAAGAGGAGTGGTGACAGGGGGCAGCCTTGCCAAGTTCCTACCTTTAAAGGGAATGTTTCTGTTGTTTCCCCATTTAGGATGATATTGGCTGTGTGTTTCCTGTATATGGCTTTGATTACATTGAGAATGATCCCTCCAATCCAATTCCCTCTAGGACTTTAAGCATGGAGGGATGCTGGATTTTGTCAAAAGCTTTTTCTGATTTCTGTGTCAATTGGGATGATCATGTGGTTTTTGTCTTTCAGTCCATTTATATGTGTGATGATATTTATCGATTTTTGTATGTTGAACTATCCCTGAATCTCTGGTATGAATCCAACTTGGTCATGATGGATGATCTTCTTGATATGGGTCTGTATGCGATTTGCAAGTATTTTGTTTAGAATTTTTGCATCTGTGTGCATTAATGAGGTGGGTCTGTTCTCCTTTTTGGTTGTATCTTTGCCTGGTTTGGGTAATAGAGTGATGCTGGCTTCATAGAAGGAATTTGGGAAAATTTCCTCTGTTTGTATCCTTCTAAACATTTTGAGTAATAATGGTTGCAGGTCTTTTTGAAATGTCTTATAGAATTCTGCCCTGAAACCATCTGGGCCTGGGCTTATTTTAGTTGGGAGGTTTCTTATTACATCTTCAATTTCGTCATGTATTATGAGTCTGTTTAAGCTGTCTATCTCTTCTTGGTTGAACTTTGGTGATTCCCAGGATTTCAGATATTCATCTATTTCTTCTAGGTTTTCAAACTTTGTAGATTATAGGTTTTTGAAGTATTCCTGTATGATTGTCTGGATCTTTTCACTGTCTGTTGTGATATTTCCCCTTTCATCACAGATTGAATTGATTTGAAGTTGTTCCTTCTTTCTTTTGGTTAACTGGGCTAGAGGTCTGTCTACCTTGTTTATTCTTTCAAAGAACCAACTTTTGGTTTCATTGATTTTTTGTATTGTTTTCTTTGTTTCTATTTCATTGATTTCTGCTCTGATTTTTGTTATTTCTTCCTGTCTGTTGCATTTATGGTTCATCTGTTGTTGTCTCTCAAGTGTTTTTAGCTGCAGTGTTAGATCATTCACTTATGCTCTTTCTGTTTTTCTAATGTAGGCACTCAGGGCTATAAACTTCCCTCTTATGACTGCTTTTAAATTATCCCATAGGTTTTGTTGTGTTGTATTATCATTGTAATTCAATTCTAGGAATGATTTTTATTTCTTTATTTATCTCTTTCTTGACCCATTCATTATTCAGGAATGTGTTGTTTAGTCTCCATGTGTTCTTGTAGATAGTAGGGCTTATTCTGGTGTTGATAATGACCTTTATTGCATTGTGGTCTGATAGAATGCATGAAATTATTTCATCCTTTTTGTATTTGTGGAGGTTTCTTCTGTGTCCCAGTATGTGGTCAGTTTTGGAGAATGTTCCATGCATGGGATGCTGAATAGAAAGTGTATTCTCTGGTATTAGGGTGGAATATTCAGTAGATGTCTGTGAGGTCCATTTGGTGTATCGTATCAATCAGTTCAGATGTCTCTCTGTTTATTCTTTGTCCTGATGATCTGTCCAAAGGGTTCAGTGGGGTATTGAAGTCCCCTACTATGAGTGTACTGAGGTTAATCTGTGCCTTGTGGTCCTGGAGAATTGTCTTTATGCAGTTTGGTGCACCAGAGTTTGGTGCATATATATTCATGATTGTGAAATCTTCCTGTCAATTGTTCCTTTGATAAAAATGTAATGGCCTTCTTTGTCTCTTCTGATTTCTTTTACTTTGAAATCTATTTTGTCTGATATTAAAATAGAACACCTGCTTTCTTTTTGATACCATTTGCTTGGAATATTTTTTCCATCCTTTCACTTTAAGGTGGTGCCTATCCTTGAAGGTAAGATGTGTTTCTTGTAGACAGCATATAGATGGGTTCTGTTTCCTAATCCAATCTCCCAGTCTATGTCTTTTGATTGGGGAGTTTAGTCCATTAATATTTAAGATTATAACTGATAGGTGTGTGTTGCTTCCTTTCACCTTATTATCCATTTGTGTTTTTGGCCTAGGTTTCTAATTCTGCAGTTATGCTTTTATTAATTTCTCTTTCTAGGTGCCTGGGGATGCCTTTTCCTTTTAATAAAATAATTCTACATGCTCTATTATTATTATTATTATTATTAGTAGTAGTAGTAGTATTATTAAAATCCAGAAATTCAGATATTCTTGGAACTATAACTTTATTCTGAAACATTTACAAACCACTTTTGTAGCTATTGTACAAGATCATTATAACCTTCTAACACATATTGAGGTGGGCATGAATATTTGACTTTTTAATTTGGTATGTTTTTAGGAGTAATACTGATTATGCATATCCAAAATTATTTATTTTTTAGATTTAAAAAAAATTATTTGTGCATGTGTTTGTCGGTGTGGAACTATGTGCATGTGTGCAGTACCCACAGAGGCTAAAATGGGGCATCAGGATACTGGAGAGATGGCTTAGTGGTTAAGACCACCGGCTGCTCTTGCAGAGGATCTGGGTTAGATTCTCAGCACCCACATGGTGGGTAACAACTGTCAGTAACTCCACTTCCAGAGAAATCCAACATCCTCTTCTGATCTCTGCAGATATTACACAACATGGGTACACTTACAGACATTCAGGCAATACTCTCATACACATAAATTAAAAAATAATATATTTTAAAATAGGGCATCAGATCCCCTTGAGCAGAAGTAACAGGCATTTGTGTGCCGCCTGACAAGGATACTGGTAACCAATGTCTTTTGCAAGAGCAGGAAGGACATGGTTTTCACAAATTTCCATCTCTCCACACCTTGTACTTTCCATTTGAGAAGAATAGAACCACAAAGAGGTTGAGGTCTCCAAGATCAAGGGCTGAGAATTTGAGTCAACATTTGTCTACTGAGCTCTTTGGGATAGGCTGTCTTTCATATTGCCTGATGGACCTATCATCTATCTACCTATCTGTCTGTGGTCTGTCTGTCTATCCATCCATCCATTCATCTATCTATCTATTTATATATCTTATTTATCTACTTATTCTGGATGTCAGTCTTTGGTGCCACATGAATGAAACTATTGTTTCTAGTCTGCTTTCTCTTTTATAGCATTAAATGATACTTTTATATCAATTTGTAGATTCTATGGAGTTCAGTTTGTGAAATTTTTGTTTATACCCAATGTTTCCTGAGTCATTTTAAACAACCATTTTACTTATACTAAGGGCATGACAAGATCTTCCTAATTTTCCTGGAGAAATTCTATTGTTTTCCTTGTACATTTAAATGTATAAACCATCAGGACTTCATTAATTTTGATAAGGGATATAAGACAGAGTCAAAAGTGTTTCATATTGGGGTTGGAGAGATAGCTTAGTGGTTAAGAGCACCGACTGCTCTTGCAGAGGACCCAGGTTCGATCCACAGCACCCACATGGTGGCTAAGAACCATCTGTAACTCCAATTCCAAGAGAACTCCAGTTCCAGGGGAATCCGAGACCCTCTTCTGACCTCCGCGGCATTGCACGACACGGGTGCACAAACCTGCATGCAGACAGTACATTCATACACATACAAAAATAAATAAAATTTTAAAAAAAGAAAAAAAAAAGAATCTGGGGGGTATATTCCTAAGAGTGGTATGATCAGGTCAGATGGTTGATCAATTTTGAGCTTTTTGAGTAATCTCCACACTGATTTCCATAGTGGCTGCATCAGTTTACACTCCCACCAACACACATAAGAGTTCTCCTTTCTCCACATCCTCAGCAGAATTCGTCTTATTTGTCCTTTGGATCTTTGCTATACTAAGTGGGGTCAAATTAATTCCCAGTGTGGTTTTAATATCCATTTTCCTGGTGAATCTTGGAAATTTTAAAGTATTTCTTAGCTCATTTCACCACTCGTATAGCTAGTACAGATTTTTTCCAATTCTGTAGGTGGCCTCTTCACTTGAATGACAGTTTCCTTTTATGTAGAGAAGATTTTTAGTTTCATGTGGTTTTGTTGGTCAGTTGTTGGGCCTAATGCAGAATATATATATATATATATATATATCATATATCTATAGTATGTGTATATATATATATATATATATGTGTGTGTGTGTGTGTGTGTGTGTGTGTGTATATCACATATATAGACATTCAGGAAAAACACACCTACACATAAAATCAAAATAAATTTCTTAAGGAAAAAGAGCTGTGTTCTAGACTTCTACTATGTGGTCTGTCTCCTACACCAGTCACTGTCTTTTCTGCCTTCATACTCATTCTAAGTGGAGCCTTCTGCTCCACTGAATGAAATGAAGGAATCAAAAGAGGTTGTTCTCACCTTACCACTGACTCCCCCCCACTATTTCTGGCCGTAGATTCTCAGCTCTTTCCTACTTTCAATCAATTACTTTTTCTAGGTTAGCTCAATCAGTTTAATATTTATAGACCTCATTTCACATGGTCAATGACAGTTCCTGGAATTTTCCATTCCTTTTTCCTCTCATCTTGTTCTTTTTTCTCCCCACTTGATCCTCACTACTGCAGAGAAGCATGCTAATTATAACTTCATGATCAACAAGTCTGTGGGCCTTTTCATATCAGCTCCCATCCTACAACTAGGCTCCCTTTTTGAGACAGTGTTTCCTAGAAGCACAGCCTTTACACTTGTCTAGTTCCTCATTCACCACAATTGTCCACAAAATTGCTTTTCCAGTGAACCAAGGATTCCCCTACACGGATTTAATAGACCAGTCTCACTTTTTAACTGAGAGTGGCTTGCCCCATCTCTGAAGTACTTCTCTGGCTAAAAGTCTATAATGCTGCCCACACAATGCTTTTCCTCCTGAGTTAATGGTCCTTTCTCCTTGGGCCTTGTTTGTTCTTGCTGCTGTTCCAGTTTTCCTGCACGTTGCTGTTTCAAAGCAGTGGCCTTCTGCATCTAACCCTCCCCATCTATCCTCTGTTCCCTCAAGATCTTTCCTAGCCTGGTGTACGTCAATAAACAGTGACTAATTTCAATTTCATCTTAGACCTCTGTCTTTGAAGCTCATTTGTACATCTGACTTTCTAGCTTTTCCACTGGGATTTCTGAGAGATGCCCAACTTGATATAATTAAAAATGAAATATTGATATATTACTTCTACTTGAGCCTTCTGGCAGACTCACGTGGACTTTGTTTTTCTGAGACGGGGTCTCTCTGTCACCCCAACTGGCCTGGAACTGGCTATGTAGACCAGACTGGTTTTGATCTCACAAGATCCCACCTGCCTCTGCCTCCTGAGTGCTGGGATTTTTTTTTTAATCACCATGTTCCTCTTCACATGGACTCTTAATTTCTCAAAACTCAATTCTATTTTCCCTTAATAATGCTGAATACTAGAATCATCTTTATTTTTTTGCTTCTCATCCTCTTGCACTCCTAATTATAGGAACCATACTGCATTTCAAGACCTATTATTATTCCAGGGTGTCTTCACTTCCCTGTAGAGCATGTGACTCTTTCTCCTTGTTATTTCAACCGTCAGTCACAATACAACGACCTTCAGTTGCTGTAGTCAGACCACTTGAATCTTATCTTCCAGCTTTCCAGTGGTTCACTTTCTCTTGCTCAGTGAAGATCCAGACTTGATCATGAATGTCTCTCACTGCTCTAACTTCGACTCACAATTCCCTTTCATCCCTTCTGTTTTCTGATGCACTCCACCACGTGGTCCTCCTCATAGTGATTCCAGGCACACTCTACTGTTAGGGGGAATGTCTTTTTCCCTAATGAAAATGATCATTCTCCTGATGAAATATTACTGGTTTATCTCTTCTATGAGTTTATCAACAGCTCTTACTTCTGAGGCTACTCTTATTACAAACAGAAACTCAACTTGCAACATCTAAAATTTCAGATATCCCTTACTCAATTAATTTTCTTAGTTTCTACAAGCTTAGTGTTTAGAACAGAAAGCTTTATTATTCATTATATGTACATATACAATTAGTGGTTTAGCAATTAAGTTCAATAAAGGCAGGAATTTTGTGGTGTTTCCCCCTGATAAAGCAAGAATTTCTGATACAAAATTATGCCAATAGCTGCACACTAATCTTTGCTGAATGATTGTATGTTTGCAACACAGGAGACAAGAACACTCAGAAGAAGATTCAAATTATATCATCTTGAATCAATTTATTTTGTGGTCTACATGACTTAAGAAGTGTTCATTGTTTTTATCAACCAAATACTCAGTTGACCTCTATATTTTACTGCAATCATTTGTATGGGCTTACATGTATAAATATATACAAGCACGGAAAACGTTTATTCTAACTTAAAGTTTCACAAGTTTAAAAGAATGTGTAACACTGAAGATTAGCTCAATTGTTTTAGTGTTCGCCTAGCATGCACAAGAGTCTGATTTGATCCCCAATACCACAAACATAAATGAAAATATAAATAAATAAGTAAACACATAAGCAAATGTGTTAGGACTGGACATAGAAAAATAAACTTAAATTGATTCTGTCTGAGGGATAAAATAAAAATGCCATCACAAGATTACTCTTGAAGGATTTTCTATTTAAGTCGCTATGTGTTCTCTTTGCAAGAGGCACAGATTCCACTTGAAAATGGAAGCTTCATCAGTTCTGTGCACATGTTAGTCAAAACTATGCAGACTCAGATTCATTAACATAAGCTAATATGGAACTGCCGTATTTGGTAACCATAGTCCAGCTTAAAACATTCAGTCTATTGAATAACTGTGTTAAAATACTTTTTAGTTAGGCATGGAACTTCTAATCTTTCACTAATGTGGTTTTACTAATTTTTTTGGCTTTCTGGTTCTTTAGTCCCTATTATTATATATTTATTTCAAAGTTTTCATTTCCTTGAAATTTGTTAAAAATACATATTTCTATATCTAAAATGAATTCATTAAATCATTGAATAAGCAATAGAAGCTGCTTCTAGTTGAGTTATCTATTTTGTGGAGTTTCTGACAGGTACCCAGTAATTATTTATTTATTTATTTATTTACTTTTTATCAAATCTAGACCCCTGTCCCCCCCATCCCCCCACCCCACCAGAGCTCATGCATTCTGCCAAACATGCTTTTCATCTCTTTCTCAGTCTTTTTCATTATTCTCCATGTAGAAGTTGACTGTTTTGAGCAGAAGTTCACTGTCTCAGTCAGTTCTTCGATGCAGCCCTTTCTGTTGTTATTATTATTTCCAATATGCATCACTCCCAACTGCTTTGGATAAAAGCTCAAGGGGCCATGCACAAGAAATACTTACAACTAGGTAATTGGCACTAGCATCCACAGAAGAGGGATACCATTCGTTGTTTGTTTTTCTGGGACTGTGTTACTTCACTCAGCATGATGTCCTCTAGCTCCAGCCATTTTCCTGCAAAGCTCATGATGTCGTCTTTCTTCACTGCTGCATAGAACTCCATTGCGTAGATGTACCACATTTTCTCTATCCACTCCTCAGTTGAGGGGCATTTGGGTTGGTTCCAGCTCCTTGCTATTGTGAAGAGAGCTGAAATAATCATGGCTGTGCATGTATCTGTGCGGTGGGGTGAGTCTTGAGGGTACTAAATTCACTTTGGCTCACATGGACTTGTGATTTAGTGGATTAATCTAGCAGATATCTGATTAGAGCTTGTCCACAGACAAACCTGTGGTCCCATATAGTTAATTTCCAAGGTCATCTCCCAGACAGACTCTCTGGAAGTGAGATGCCCTATGCGGGAGAGCTGGGGTCCCTTTGTGCTTCTTTCTCTGAGCAATCCACTGCTTTCATTGGCCGGGAGATTATGTGAACAAAGGGTGGGCAGAGAAGCAGGGCCGAAGACATGGGGACATCCACACAGAGCTGAAGTCTCCGTCAGAAAGAAAGAAGTTAGAATGAACTAAAAATCTTGAATAGCGGGAAGAAATTAGAATATTGGAACCAGTGGTTTAATTAAAACTGAAATAAAGAGTCTGGAATGGCAAACTAATGAAATGTCTTCACTTTGCTCCCAAACAAGTGGGCTTCCTTATCAGAGATAGTACTAAGCTATTTTGCATTCCCTGGAAGTTGAATCATGTATCATTTGTGTGGGTGTGTGTGCGTGGGTGTGTCTGTGTGTGTGTGTGTGTCTGTGTGCCTCTGTGTTTCTACATGGGTCTCTGTGTCTGGGTCATGTGTGTGTGTGTGTGTGTGTGTGTGTGTGTGTGTATGTGTGTGTGTGTGTGTGTGCCTCTGTGTTTCTACATGGGTCTCTGTGTCTGGGGCGTGCGTGTGTGTGTGTGTGTGTGTGTGTGTGTGTCTGTGTGTCTCTGTTTCTACATGTGTCTCTGTGTCTGGGGCATGTGTGTGTCTGTGTGTCTGTGTCTGTGTGCCTCTGTGTTTCTACATGGGTCTCTGGGGCATGTGTGTATGTGTGTGTGTGTGTGTGTGTCTGTGTGTCTGTGTGTGTGTGTATGTCTGTGTGTGTGCCTCTGTGTTTCTACATAGGTCTCTGTGTCTGGGGTGTGTGTGTGTGTGTGTGTGTGTGTGTTCAGTTCAATTCACATCGTTTCTCTTTGTGAAGATGTAAGCACTTTTACTTCACTTTTCCTTTCACAGTCTCTGCAGATTTAACTGAGGTTAAATTTCATGCTGAAAGTGAAACTTGTAGCTGATATTGTTAGCTTGGTGTTAGCTCTTAGTTTTCATTCTTAGAACTAGTTAGAATTCCCCTGAAAGTACGGACTTACCCTGACATTTTCTTTTCTTTTCTTATTTTGAGGAACTCATACACACTGAATGAAGATCTGAAATCTGCTAATGGGAGCAGATTATACACTGCAATAGGAACTTAGGGTTTGGGTTTCTCTAATGGAAAGGAAATGACTCATATCAACACTAGTATGTAATAGAGACCCTAAATTTAGCTTTCCTTTAGTGTAAAACCTAATGTTGCTATAGGAATGTGAAACTTTATTTTACTAAACTGCAATTTCCCTGCTGCCTTTTCTTGTCTGTCAATCAATTAGCACATCTTTCGTTAAGAACATGTTATGGCATATTTAGCACATAAAATCATCTTGTAAAATCTGAGCTGACTTCACAGAACACATGGCATGGGGCATGTTACACAGTCAACCAGGTAGGATCAAAGGGTTCTCGGCTCCATTTGCATTTGCAGACAAAACACCAATAAGCTTGGGAGAATACTTGAATAAATGTATTCTTTGTTCTTTATAGAAAAGGATACTTATATTCACAAAGAAAAGTTACAAAATCATTGTCAGAGTTGAAATTAATGCAATCATATCCACTTTCTGCTCTTATTTGCTGGGATAACCACAAGGTATATTCATACTACACAATGACATACAAAAAAAATCACAGTTCAGTACTCTTACTGGAAATGGAGGAAAGAAAAATAATGAAAGACTCCACGCATGTGACTATAAAATAGCCATTAAGACTATATTTATTTATATTAAGTATCTATTAGCTACTCAACATTTACTCTGATATTTACACTAGAACAGGAAATCATGCCAATTTTCTGTTTAGCAGTTTTGTTGCTCTATGAAGTCACCATGACAATTTTTGCAAAATTCGGAACTACGTGGAATGAAACTGTAATTGGGTTCTTTGGATTTTAGGGATATTTAGGATGATAGTTGCTTTACAAAATGTAATCATCTGAAATTTCTTCCTGAGAGAAATAAATAAATAAATAAATAAATAAATAAATAAATAAATAAATAAAATTTAAGAAGCAAAAGATTACCTGGAACATTGCCAATGCATGACTAATTTATACTTTCCAGAAATCCTACTCAGTTTATGTAAAAGAACGTTTACTTTTACTTTTTAAATATCTGTAAGTAATTGAGCTCTCAGAACACTTAGAAAATGTCACAGACTTGGGAGGCTTCCAGGAGTCAGAGAGAGCGAGAGTGTCTTTGCTTACAGCTGAGGAAACTGAGCTCATAAGTACCGACACTTGTTCAGGCTTTCCCAGGTACACTCACATAAGTTAGCTGAGGGATGCAGACTAAAGTGTAGATCACCTGACCCCACAGACAAGTATTTTCTTCATTATTGAAATATCTTCATAGAGCTCCTGAAATGCCTATTTGTAATAATTAGGGAGGAGGTTATTTTATTAAAATAATATAATAAAAATAAAATTCGAAGGAACAATATTCCGTGCCATGTAACATCTCTTTGACATATTGATGCTCCTTCATCTTTGTGTTTCTGTATCACTTGTCATAGGTTCTACCAAACCTAAGGGCAGTGGAACTATCTAGACAATTTTATTAAATACAAAGTAACCCCTTCACTCAGATCTGCAATGAGATTTTGTCATTGGACCATTTCATGTCTGGAGTAAAGTGCGAAATATATGTAGTGCTATGTTTAGTTTCCACAATAGAGATTTTCTTACTCATAATCCAATTTGTTCTTCAATCAATAAAATCATCTTATTGCAATTTACCCAGTTCAAGTCATTGGACTCCAGGGTTCACTTTTGAACATTTTTTTTAATTTGTGAAGAGATTTCTCCCATAAGCAGCAAAAACAGAAAGGCCCTAATGTAATGGATGGGTGAGTTTTCTCCATTCTTGCACATGGAGAGATTTTATTTCTAAAGCGGACACCTTCATGTGATTCTCAGCTGCTACAAAAAATTTACATTTGCAAACAATTTCTTAGGGTTCATGTTGGCTTCATCTTTGTGTGTGTGTATGTGTGTGTGTGTGTGTTTGTATGCATGTACATGCAGGTATGTGTGTGTGTGTTTGTATGCATGTACATGCAGGTATGTGTTTGTGTTTATATGCATGTACATGCAGGTATGTGTGTTTGTGTTTGTATGCATGTACATGCAGGTATGTGTATGTGTGTTTATATGCATGTACATGCAGGTATGTGTGTGTTTGTATGCATGTACATGCAGGTATGTGTGTGTGTTTGTATGCATGTACATGCAGGTATGTGTGTGTTTATATGCATGTGCATGCAGGTATGTGTGTGTGTTTGTATGCATGTACATGCAGGTATGTGTGTGTGTTTGTATGCATGTACATGCAGGTGTGTGTGTTTGTGTTTGTATGCATGTACATGCAGGTATGTGTGTGTGTTTGTATGCATGTACATGCAGGTATGTGTGTGTTTATATGCATGTACATGCAGGTATGTGTGTGTGTTTGTATGCATGTACATGCAGGTATGTGTGTGTGTTTGTATGCATGTACATGCAGGTGTGTGTGTTTGTGTTTGTATGCATGTACATGCAGGTATGTGTATGTGTGTTTATATTCATGTACATGCAGGTGTGTGTGTGTTTGTATGCATGTACATGCAGGTATGTGTGTGTTTGTATGCATGCACATGCAGGTATGTGTGTTTGTGTTCGCATATACATGCAGGTATGTGTGTGTTTATATGCATGTACATGGAGGTATGTGTGTTTTTGTGTGCATGTACATGTAGGTATGTGTGTTTGTATGCATGTACATGCAGGTATGTGTTTGTGTTTGTATGCATGTACATGCAGGTATGTATGTGTTTGTATGCATGTACATGCAGGTATGTGTGTTTGTGTTTGTATGCATGTACATGCAGGTGTGTGTGTGTGTGTTTGTATGCATGTACATGCAGGTATGTGTGTGTTTGTATGCACGTACATGCAGGTATGTGTGTGTGTTCGTGTGCATGTACATGCAGGTTTGTGTGTTTGTGTTTGTATGCATGTACATGCAGGTATGTGTGTTTGTGTTTGTATGCATGTACATGCAGGTATGTGTGTATGTTTGTATGCATGTACATGTAGGTATGTGTGTGTGTGTTTATATGCATATACATGCAGGTATGTGTGTGTGTTTATATGCATGTACATGCAGGTATGCGTGTGTGTTTATATGCATGTACATGCAGGTGTGTGTGTTTGCATGCATGTACATGCATGTGTGTGTGTTTGTGTGCATGTACATGCAGGTATGTGGGGTGTAGATGGAAGCCTGAGGACTACCCTTCTCAGAGGATGTCCATCTACCATGTGGCTTTTGTTTATGAGATAGAGTCTGTCACTGGCATGGAGGGAGCTCACCAAGCAGGCTAGGTAGGCTGGCCAGTGAGCCCCAGGGATCGTCCTCTCAGACTCTGTTTCCTAAGATTACAAGTGCACAACCACTACATCCAGTTTTTAAAACCTGGATTCTGGGGCTACAACTTAGGGGCTCATGTGTGCACATCAAACATGTCACGACTAAGCCCGCTCCCCAGCCCTTGTGTTCAGCTTTGGAACAGAGCCTCATTTTCTCACACACTGTATCTCAAACTTAGTCACGTATTGATGGGTGTGGCTTGGATAAAGAGGCTGGTAGATAGGAGGTAGAAAAGACACAGCCTCAAAAGTTATTCTGCTTCCCCAGGAACATGAAGAAGCAAAGAAATAAAGGACATGTGAAATACTAAGATTTTTCTAAAGTTAATAAACACATTTCTTTCTGTCAGAGCTTTTCACCATCTTCAATATGCTGATATGCTTTATGAATTCTTCAAAGATCTAAATGTTCCTCTATGCATATAACCTGTCATCAATAAGATAACTACTATTATGTATCAACTAACACATTAGGGAGGGTCTTCTGTAATACCAGTTTCTGAAACACTACCCTAGAGAACTGAAGACTGTTCAGAAAATCCTTCATTGAAAAAATTGGAAAGACCCAATTTTGACCCAAAACATAGAACGCTAGTGAGACTAGTTAAGTATTTTTTAATTAATTTTATTTATTTCTGTATGTGTATGAATGTACTGTCTGCATGCAAGTTTGTGCACCCGTGTCGTGCAACGCCGCGGAGGTCAGAAGAGGGTCTCGGATTCCCCTGGAACTGGAGTTCTCCTGGAATTGGAGTTTCAGACGGTTCTCGGCCGCCATGTGGGTGCTGGGGATCGAACCCGGGTCCTCTGTAAGAGCGGTCGGTGCTCTTAACCACTAGGCCATCTCTCCAGCCCCTAGTTAAGTATTTATTTACTGAAAGTTCAAAACTGAAAAGAGGTTGTAAATATTAGCTGATGATCTGAGTCTGGTAGTCTTTAGTGTTTGATAACTTAGGTTGAACATTGGTATCAGTTTGTTCCAAGGCTGGGTTTACAGTAGCCTGATGCTGACTGAGTGGCTCAGGACATCACATCTCTTGGTTTTCATTGCATCTGAACCAGGAAGTATGGTACATACTCAAGAAGAGATACCTCAGATCGCTGAGATCTTGGACACAGCAAAGGGTTTCCACACCAGGGGAGGAGAATTGGAGGACATTTTAGAATTCTTTCTGTTGTCCGATGCCGTCACTTCTGCTCTTTCTTCTTGGTGGCCATGTGCCGCTAGAACATAGGACCAGCCAGCTGCCTATGCCAGAAAGATGACTCTCATGACTGAACTCATTCATGTTAGTGCTTAAAAGAAATACCAATCTCTCCTCTGTTCACTGAAATAAAATGATCGAAGGAAACTAAGTGAGAAACATGTCTGCCAGTACTCACTGAGCTTTTAAATACAGAGCCACTGAGGTATTAGATGACTATTTGATTACACAACCATGTCATTGGAGTCTTTAATTTGAAAAATCTCTATTTCTTAGTTAATATTTCTTCAGTGTTACTCTCTTGATTCATTTATGCTGCATATTAATTTATTCTTACACAGGATACACATTGTACTCTACTGAAGTAAAGTAAATTAGGTAAATCAGGTGAATTAGCTTTTTCTCCACCTCATTATTTCACATAGAGGCTTCATGCTGAGACGTTTGTAGTTTCCTACCTAGTGACAGCCACATCTGCTCTCAACTTTCCCTGCTTTATGTGACATCAACACTTCTCCCAACAAGAAATGAGCCAATTGTCTGCCCTTGAAATCGGGATAGCCCTTAGTAGCTAAGCAGCTCCGCAGTAACTGAGCTCTGGCCCGGCTTTCAGCATCCTCTGTGGAGCACTAACAGGGTGTGATGACTGATCATCCTCCACTGTGGAGCACTAATGGGGTGTGATGACTGACCATCCTCCACTGTGGAGCACTGATGGGGTGTGATGACTGACCATCCTCCACTGTGGAGCACTGATGGGGTGTGATGACTGACCATCCTCCACTGTGGAGCACTGACGGGGTGTGATGACTGACCATCTTCCTCTGTGGAGCACTTACAGTGTGCGATGACTGACCATCCTCCTCATCTGTGCAGCACTGACAGTGTGTGATGACTAACCATCCTCCTCTGTGCAGCACTGACAGTGGGTAATGACCAACCATCCTCATCTGTGGAGCACCGACACAGTGTGTGATGACTGACCATCCTCCTCTGTGGAGCACTGACACAGTGTGTGATGACCAACCATCCTCCTCTGTGGAGCACTGACACAGTGTGTGATATCTGATCATCCTCCTCTGTGGAGCACTGACAGTGTGCGATGACTGAACATCCTCTTCTGTGGAGCATTGACACAGCGTGTGATGACTGATCATCCTCCTCTGTGGAGCACTGACACAGTGTGTGATGACTGACCATCCTTCTCTGTGGAGCACTGACACAGCGTCTGATGACTGACCATCCTCCTCTATGGAGCACTGACACAGTTTGTGATGACTGACCATCCTCCTCTGTGGAGCACTGACAGTGTGCGATGACTGACCATCTTCCTCTGTGGAGCACTGACACAGTGTGTGATGACTGACCATCCTCCTCATCTGTGCAGCACTGACAGTGTGTGATGACTGACCATCCTCCTCTGTGGAGCACTGACACAGTGTGTGATGACTGACCATCCTCCTCTGTGGAGCACTGACACAGTGTGTGATGACTGACCATCCTCCTCTATGGAGCACTGACACAGTGTGTGATGACTGACCATCCTCCTCTGTGGAGCACTGACACAGTGTGTGATGACTGACCATCTTCCTCTTTGGAGCACTGACACAGTGTGTGATGACTGACCATCCTCCTCTGTGGAGCACTGACTGTGTGATGACTGACCATCCTCCTCTGTGGAGCACTGACACAGTGTGTGATGACTGACCATCCTCCTCTGTGGAGCACTGACACAGTGTGTGATAACTGAACATCCTCCTCTGTGGAGCACTGACACAGTGTGTGATGTCTGACTGCACTGCAACTGCCACGCTGTGAGACGCCCAGGCTAGCTCATTTGGAAAGATGACACTGAGTGGTTCTGAGGCTGCATGAAGACATATAAATGCTCACCTTGATCCCAACTGCTCCAGATTCCTGCTGCTTCAGCACTGGGGACTTCGCACCCTAATACATGCATACTCATGTCTGCATATGTGTGAACATCTATACATAATCACATAGCACAGCTAATTCCCCCAGTGTTTTGTGAATAAGGAAACACTAACTGGTACATTCTTCTTATCAGAACTGACACACTGGGGCTGGAAAGAGAGCCTAGCGGTTAAGAGCACCAACTGCTCTTGCAGAGGACCCAGGTTCAATCCCCAGCACCCACATGACGGCTGAGAACCCTCTGTAACTCCAATTCCAGGAGAACTCCAGTTCCAGGGGAATCTGACACCCTCTTCTGACCTTTGCGGCATTGCACAAACCTACATGCAGACAGTACATTCATACACATAGAAAATAAATAAATAAAATAAAAAAGAAAACAGAACTGACACACTGAGTTTTGTAGAAGTAATATCAGAAGCCAGTGTATCTACTCTAAACCACTTAAAAGCAAATTCAACATACATTTCTATTTTAGTCAGAATGGTATTTCACAACAAAGACATTCTAAAAATGGGGACATGTATGACGAACTCTTAATGCTTCTAACAGTGTACTTCTAGTATAACTGTCAATTTTACATTTACACTTAACAATATCATTTCTTAGTCTCAATAGATGTTATGTAAATGTATAAATGTGTATTTATACATTTATAAATATAAATATAGAAGATATTATATAAATGTATAAATGTATATTTAGTTACATGATTTTAAAGTGTAACCTAAGAATTAAGACATTTGACAAACTGATGATCATGGGGCAGGAGTGATGTCTCAGCTGTTAAGAGCACTCGTTGCTTATCCCGAGGCCCTGACTCAGGTTCTGTTCCCAACAACCACATGGTGACTAACGCCAGCTATATCTCTAGTTCCATGTGGTCTGACATCCTCTTCTGACCTCTGTGGGCATCACATTATACAGATACACTAACATACATGCAGGCAATACACTCATGTGTATACAATAAAAATAATAAAAAGATAGTGATTATCCAAAAATTTAATGCAAAATAAACACAATTTTAAAAACTGTGTGCTTTTAGGATTTTACGAATTGCTTCAAGACATACCTAGATTCACTTATTTCTTCTGGTTCAAAATCTCCAGCACATTTAGAGTTGTATGTAATTAAAATTTATTTGCAGATTCATGTTACTTGATCCCTTGTTGCATGACTTATTTCTCATTTAAGCTTTTTTATGAGGTACATTTTTATGCTATTAGTGCTTCAGCATCTTCCAAATAGCCATCCAGAGACGAGTTACAGCATCTCTGTAACTGAGTGTTCATGGTCTGTATTACTATGGATGGGAAAATGAAAGATCAGGACTTTGTGTGTGAGGGTAAGGTTTTCTAAGCAAGTTTAAGTGGTATGAGATTCTATTCTTAGACAGTCATCTCAAAGGTCCTCTCCCACATAAGGACTAGGCTTTTATCGAAAATGGCTTATTGAAAAAATTAAAGATATTTTTCTTAAAGTCTATTTTTAACAATCTCTGTCTGAAATGATCTTAAACATGTGACCACTGAAAAAATTTAATATATTTTCAAATGCACCCACTGACTTCATTCATTTTAGAAAACTTTTATATTATTCTTACTTGTAGTGTGTGTGTGTGTATGTGTGTGTGTGTGTGTGTGTGTATGTGTGTGTGTGTGTGTGTTGTGAGTGTGGATGGTATTTGCCATGGCACATGTGTAACGACTAGAGGACAACTCATGGAGATACTGAGGTTGAAATTAAGGTCATAAGATTTGTAGGCAAATGTTTTTACCTGGTAAACCACCTTGCTGCCAGATTCAATGCATTTAAAATGCAAGATGCATCGGCACTGAAGTCTTCTCTGTTAGTAAGTAAACTGGATTTTGCATAGATTCCCTGTGAAGGTTTCTATATTAATGCCAGCATTTACTTCCTTTTTTGATTTATGTCCATTGAGTTTATGTGAGTCAATTGCAAAAGCAACATTAAGTAAAATAAGGAAAGAAAGGTGGACAAGAGAGAGGTGGGAATACATGAGAAAAATGACTCCAAGAACACATCTGAAGGTGAAAAACAGGGGTGATAAGTTAATAGACCAGAGTGTGAACGTGGCACCATGTTTAGAGTGACTCTAATCCTATCACTTGTGAAAGCCCACCGCAACAGAAGACAGTGTTCTATGCCATCTGTATTGCATTTCTTGAAGTTTTACATCATAATAAGTCTTGCCTCTATTTGACATATAGGAAAATCCCTCTCTTAGAAGTCAGGGAAATCACAGCTGAAATGTAGTATGTTTACACTTTTCTCCAACTTATAAAAATATACAGAGCTGGGCATGGTGGCACACACTTTTAATCCTTGGGAGGCAGAGGCAGGCTGACCTTTGTGAGTTCAAGGCCAGCCTGGTTTACAGAGCCAGTTCCAGGACAGCTGGGGCTACAGGGAGACGCTGTTTTGAAAAGACCCATAAAAAATATATATACAGAGTAACTATTTCAACTAAATGTCATATAAAGTTATATATATATATATACATATATATGTCAGATACATTATGATATATATGTAAATATTTATCAGTACATTGGTTGTTTTAATTTTCATAATACGTTATTATCTACAGAATATTGCAGCTAACCATTCTGTCATAGACATTCTCACATGTAATCTACAGTGATTCCATTTATTCTCTCAGCACTTTTTTTTAATCACACCTAGAACAGCCAGTCTCATGAAGTGCTCACAGCCACGCAGTCACAGCTGGCTCGTACCTAAGGGATGAACCTTGTCCTATCTCTCTTCCACTGGCTGTGGCAGCAGCATTATGAAAATACAACCAGGGCAGTCGATGACGGTGAGTCCTCAGAGAGGCCAAACACCCATCTGTGAAGATGACCCCTGACTCACGTGCTTCTCAAGATCAAGCTCTGCCTTGGAAAATTGCAAAAGCTTTCTTAGAGAGCTGCCCAAGAGGAAGTTACAGGCTCTTCTCTCTGATTCTGCTTGACAAATGTTACCTTATTTTATTGACTCTATATACATGCATGTATAATTCATTGTATACCTAAAACCTGTGGACCAAAAGCCCAATAGCAAGATATGGATGAAAATTATTTGTGGCTATTCATCCATCTTTCTAAAGAAAAACCAATATATTATATTGTTTGTTTTTCATTTTTTTATTTATTTTTAAGGGATTCTACAATATAAGAGCACAGTTGTTTTCAGATCACATTAATGTTGCTTGGTTTGCCATACAATTAGGTAATTGGTGCTAGCATCCACAGATGAGGGATGCCATTTGTCATTTGTTTTTCTGGGACTATGTTACTTCACTCAGCATGATACCTTCCAGCTCCATCCATTTACCTGTAAAGTTCATGATGTCATCATTCTTTACCGCTGCATAGAACTCTATTGTGTAGATGTACCATATTTTCTCTATCCACTCATCAGTTGACGGGCACTTGGGTTGGTTCCAGCTCTTTGCTATTGTGAAGAGAGCTGCAATAAACATGGCTGTGCATGTATCTCTGTGGTCAGATGAGTCTTGTGGGTATATACCCAGAAGTGGTATGGCTGGGTCAGGTGGTAAGTGCATTCCAAGTCTTCCAAGGGTTCTCCACACTGCTTTCCATAGTGGCTGTACAAGTTTACATTCTCACCAGCAATGGATGAGTGTTCCCCTTTCCCTACAACCTCTCCAGCACTTGGTATCTTTTGTTTTCTTTTTAAAAAAATTATTTATTTTGTATGTGTATGAGTGTACTGTCTGCAGGTAGGTTGGTGCACCTGTGTCGTGCAATGCCATGGAGGTCAGAAGAGGGCATCATATTCCCCTGGAACTGGAGTTAAAGATGGTTCTCAGCCACCATGTGGGTGCTTGGGATCGAACCCTGTTCCTCTATAAGAGCAGTCGGTGCTCTTAACCGCTAGGCCATCTCTCCAGCCCCATCACTTGTTTTCTTGATCCTAGCCAGTCTTATTGGAGTGAGATGATATCATAAATGGTTTTAATTTGCATTTCCTTAATTATTAGTGACATTGAACTCTTTTTTTTGTTTGTTTTGTTTTGGTCTTTTCAAGACAGGGTCTCCCTGTAACCCCAGCTGTCCTGGAACTCACATTGTAGACCAGGCTGGCCTTGAACTCACAAAGATCCGCCTGCTAGGATTAAAGGTGTGCACCACCACGCCCAGCTGAACACTTTTTTAAGATGTTTCTCAGCCATCTCCAATTCCTCACCTGTGAAGTCTCTGTTCAGCTCTTTGCTCCATCTTTTGAGTGGGTCATTTGTTTTCTTGTGAATTTCTCATAATATGTTTTGATCATATTTCCATACCCTTCCCATGTCTACAGCCCCAGCTACTACCCCCTGCAATTTCATCCACTGGAGTCTGGTTCAACTACCAAGAGTTTCACCCTTAAATGAGACTGACTCTCACCATCCCAGTAGCCATCCATTTCCAATAGTTCCTCAGGAAGGGCCAGGGTTTGTAACCCACCTCCCCAAGTCTATGCTGGGATTCTGTCTGGGTTGAGATTATGTGGGACTTGTGGACACTGTCACCATTGCTTTGAGTTCATATGAGTAAGTGCCCAGGTGACAGGAAAACTCTATTTCCTTATGGTCGGTCATCCACCCCTCCCTGGCTCCTACAATCCACCCCTTCGTCCTTATTCAATGATCCTTCAGCTGTGGGAGGCAAAAGTTTGATATAGGTAACCCCAAGAAATGTTCAGTCAAATATATGTCCTAGAGTACTTTCAATGTCAAAAAGGTTATGATTCGGCTTAACAGCTTTTGAGTTGAAAAGGGGCAGGAAGAGGTGTTTTTGCACCATATGAGAGCTATTCCTCTATTGATCAGCCTGACTTCCAGCCAAGCCCCTGTCTTTCACAGTGGAGATCATAGAGCTGAATGATGTCATCATAATGTAGCTTTCAGAAGGGCTTCTCTCAGGCCCTGATAGCAGATGGATTCACACATTCTCACGATGCTACTTGGCATCCACACTGCAACAGGTGTGGCTATTAAAGTCATGATAACTAACTCTGATCAATTACTTTATAATCTGGAAGAATCTGTTCCATGTAATTATGAAGCTTTTTTATTGTGCACTTGCATAACCACAGAGCAGAAAGCTAGGAACTCAAGACAACCTAAAAATTCCACAACTCACCCAAACCAGTGATACATTTATCTGAACAAATTCTTTCTGAGATAGTACATTAATGATAGTGCACACCAACTGTCATAATCCATGCATCAGTGATAGGTTCTGTCCCTTGTTACCCTCCCTCAGTTCTGATGAATGCAGGGCAGCATCTTCATTTTTGAAAATGTTTCCAAGGTCCTGAAAAAAATGCATGATACCTTCCATATTCCCCATGTCAGGTTCAACACAAAATTCAGTACTCTCCACACTGCCTGTCTGCTCACTTCTCTCAAATACAAATCAAGTACAAATACATCCAGTCTTCAAATTCTGGCATTTTGTTAGCCACCAAACCTGAAGCTCTGTAAAGACAGCATTTAAAACACAAACATAGACTATTTCAGTTTCTTAATTATTGCAAGATCATGTCCCATAACCCCTACTTTACTTTTTTGATATTTGGAATCTGACTTTTGTCAGATTGGTCTGGTTGCCCCTGAATCTTTTTTTTTTTTCTAACATTGATTTATATTCCCTCTCCCTCTCCCTCTCCCTCTCCCTCCTCTCCCTCTCCCTCTCTCTCCTCTCCCTCTCCCTCCTCTCCCTCTCCCTCTCTCTCCTCTCCCTCTCCCTCTCCCTCCTCTCCCTCTCCCTCCTCTCCCTCTCCCTCTCCCTCTTCTCCCTCTGCCCCCTCTCCCCCCTCCCAAAAAAAAAAAAAAAAAAAAATGGACGGTACCCTAGAGAAAATTGAAGAATGTGTAGTCAACTCCAAAGGAAACTAAAGTCAAGGAAACCCCATGAAACCCATTTCACACAAAGGGAATTTGCCTGCAGATCAGCAACTGACCAACTTCTACAAAACAACCATGAAAAAAATAAACCCATCAAGGCTTCAAAAAGATAGGGTGCTGACATAAGTAAAGATATAATTGATGGAGACGAAATTCAGAGGAATCATTAAGATGGACTGTACAATCCAAGTTGTCGGAGCATAAGATCAGATAAAACAGTCATGTATCATTGTAAGTTTGGAAAATTTAAATGAGCTCCAAAATTATTTTGAAATTGTTGAAGCCTCATGCAAACAATATAATAGTACAGTTTAACTGATGTAAAGTGAAGATGCACATTGCTGTTGTTAAAGATGTGATTGAGAGAAGCAAGGGAAGGAGGGAGGAAGAATGAAGATGAAGAGGAGGAAGAGGAGAAGGAGGAAGGGAGGAGGAGAAGGAAGGAGGAGAGGGAGAGGCAGGAGAGGGAAAATAGGGTCAGTCAGATGGCCCAGCGTACACAAGTGCTTGTTGTCTGAGCACCAGAATCCCATCCTTGGGAATCATATGGGCCAAAAAAAGAAAGAACTCTTGAAAGGTGTCCGCTGAATACACTCCGTATATGTGCTGTGGAACGATTCTGGATGAGAGGGAGTGAAGAGGAGAGGAGAGGGGAGAGGGTGAGAGGGAAGAGGAGATAGGTGAGAGGGAGAGGGAGAAGGAAAATGAAAGAGGGGGGTAGAGAAGGGGAGAGGGAGAGGGAGAAGGGAAGACGGGAGGGGGGAGAGGGGGAGAGGGAGAAGAAGGGAGAGGATGACGAAGAGGGGATAGAGGGAGAAGGGGAGGGAGGGGAGAAGAGAGGAAAAGGGAGAGGGAGAGAGACAGGGAGGAGAGGAGAGAGGGGAGAGGGGAAGAGGAGAGAGGTATGGAGAAGGGAGAGGAGGAGGAGGTGGAGCAGGCGAAGGAGAGATGGAGAGGGAGAGGGGAGAGGAGAGGGAGAGAGTGGAGAGAGGAGGGAGGGGGATGATTGGTGAGAGAGGGGAGGGGGGGATGATAGGGAGAGGGAACAATAGAATTTCAATGTGTTAGAAAAAAAAAAAAAGGATTCAGGGGAGCAGAACACAGACCAATCTGACAAAAGTCAGATTCCAAATATCAAAAAAGTAAAGTAGTGGGTTATGGGATATGATCTATGCATAATTTAAGAAACTGAAATAGTCTATTCTTGTGTTTTAAATGCTATGTCTTTACAGAGCTTCAGGTTTGGTNTTTTTTTTTTTTTTTGCTTCTTGCCATATATCGGGGTCATTATTTAAAAGATCTCTGTTAACAATGTGTCCATTTGCCATCCACATGAAACATAGTATTTCCTACCATATTAACTGATCCACATTTAGATGACACTATGATTTATTTTCAGAACTTTGTGCAACATTCTACTTTCTATTCTTTCTTCATAGCTGCTACTAGGAAGCCAAGAACTGGATGTCAGTTTGTGTTTCTTTTGTAACTAATACAAATTTCACCTGTTATCTCTTAGCATGGTTTGAAAAATGTAGCCTTTATACCAGGTGTCTAACATTGAAGAAGACTGAGCACTAGATCATTCATTTTCCATCATGAAATCACATGGTTTAAGTTAAAGTCCATTGACACTTTGGCTCTAGAAAAGTCTACTTTATATTGCAACCTTTGCTTCTCTCTCCTTGGCCCTTCTGAACTACATTTATTTTAGCCTATTAATAGACATGGTCTCATATCAAAATCTTTTTTATCCTTTATCAAAAATATTAGCAATTTCTTTGTTGAGGGATTTACTTTTATGTGTATGAGTCTTTTGCCCACGTATATGCAAATGTACTACATGCAAACCGTGCCTTCTGGGTCCAAAACAGGGTGTCAGATTCCCTAGAATTAAAGTAATGGATGGTTCTTTGCTGCCATGTAGGTGCTGGGAACTGAATCTGGGTCCACTGCAAGAGCAATGAGTTCTCGTATCCACTGAACCATCTCTCAAGCATGAACTGGGGTGAGGTGGGGGGAAGGGAAAGGGGAATATGTCTAAAGTGAACTGAAAAATGATGTCTGAAGTACAAAAAACATCAATAAAAGTATTATATTAAAAAATAAAAACAAAAACCTTTTATGGGTAAAGAACAAAAATCTAAAACTTCAAACAGAGACTGTCTCTATACTGGCATATAAGGAACATAGATTTCACCCTGCCGTCTACCAATAAAAAGCTGAGCAAGATGAAAATCAACATCTCTTCTTCGATACAACAGAGAACTAACTTCAGAAGGCAAACTGTGTACAACAAAGTAAAGAGCTAGATAAGGAATATTAAATCACCACTTCCTGGAACACACGTCTACAGAAAGTCATTTTAAGATTGAACCATAAATGGAATAAGAAAGCCTGATCCACAACATATGACTCTCTGAAATCTTAGTGTGGACAAACAAAAGAGACTGATTATTCTAAAGATTCAGATTTGGGTTTTTGTATGAGTTTTACTTCCAGTAGTCTTGCAAGATTTTCATACTGAGGAAAATAGAAAATCACCTACCCTGTACTGCTTCGGTCCAGGGGAGAGAGAGGTAGCCATTTTTAAGTATGTCAGAGTATTATTTCCCCCTTTTCTGTCTTCAAGAGAAGCTACTTTGGCTGAGCTTAACACATAAGTGTGATAACAGAGAGCAACCTACACAGAAGGGAAAAACTCACCCCCAGCCAGCTCCAGCCAGTCTTTCTGTCTAATGCATGCACAGAAGGACTAGAAGTGTTTTTCAAGATCACAGTCCAGGGAGAGAAACTCATAAGCACCAAGATCTGATCATAGGATGTGTTCTCTCCTTAGTATTACATATCTTTTTTTTTTTTTTCTTTGTGGTTATCCACCACTTCTGGTTCTTTTTTTTTTTTTTTATTGATGCTTTGTGTATTTCATACATCATTTTCCAATTCAGTTCAGGCATATATCCCCTTCCCTTCCCCCCCACCCCACCCCTACCCATTGCAGATCGTGCATTCTGCCATAAGTTTTCTGCATCTTTCTCTGCTTTTT